>VWZY01000958.1:0-13750 GCA_013399075.1 Chloroceryle aenea
TTCTATGATTCTATGATCTGCATCTAGCTCTGGTGACTAGGCAAGGAAATTGCTCTGGCTCTGAGACTTTCTAGCAGTCGCTTCACTAGGATTGCTTTTGTGTAATTCAGATTCCAGTTTAATGCAACTCATGTCTGAATATGTTTGTGTGGTTATGAGAAATCAGACAGAAGTGACTGGGTTCATTTGGTGTCCACCACAGAAAAAGGCACTTGAGAAGGTATGAGGAAAAAGGAGCTATATCTGCAGTGCAGCATTGCATCTTTATATAGAGTCATTAACTAGAACAACTGAGATATCTAATAATTTTTGATTTTTTTTTTTTTAAAGTGACAAGCAGAAAACAGAAAGCAGGAGAAGTGAATGCATTGAATCAAAATGTGTATTACAAAAGGCAGAAACAACCTATTTAAGTGTTATTGTAGCTCTTGATATTTAAATATATGATCATTATCAGACAGCTTTGATTAGCCTTTAAGCAAAAATGAGTTTTGTCGTAGTGAAAGTTATAATGCTAAATATTTTACAGTTTGTTTGTCATATAATAACAGTATGTTTTTATTTAACAATAGATAGTATTTAAAGAAGTATTATGTAATTACTTCCCTTTTTGTAAACAGTGGCCTGAATAGTGTAGTTCACTAATTCAATATTTAACATGGTTTATTACAACTTCTAATTTGAGTGGAGGGTTGTTTTTTTTCCCTCGTCTTGCTTCCCAGACACAGATTTTGTGGAGGTTTAATATACAACCATGTTTTTGCTGCATATCTGTCAATGATGCAGGGTCAAGCAAGCACAATTTAGAAATAAAATTAGTTTGTGATTATCTGTAGGAGTATGTTTCACACTCTGGATTAATCCTTTACTTGTCTCCCAAGAAAATTCATGTATCTATCTTTGCAAAGGATAATTTCACTGCACTTGAGAAGCAGACATATAGGTATATTCCTCAGCATAGAATATAAGGAATACGAGAGATGTTTTAGATCCAAGCCTTGTAGGTGAGGACAGATATCTTGCCTCTGAGCCTTTTTTTCCTGGGAAGTCAGCATAGAAATTGTAGGACAGGTGTGATGCTCTTCTTGTGACCAAGTGAATTCTTGAATTCACTTGATGCAACACTTCATGATACAGAGTTTGTTACAGACTCAAAATATCCTGTTCAGGTAAGCACAAGAGGTTGTATACCAAGAAGACTTGGGTAAAATGACTACCAGTAGGGACTGGTGTCCCCTGCTTTTAGGAGACAGAATGTACTGGCTGCCTGCATTTGCTGGCAAGACAACATTTACAAACTGCAGAGTGGCCTGACCAGTAAGGATAATGGATGTATCTCAGGACAAACAAGACTTAAATCCACTCAATTTTATTTATTTTTTATTATTTTGTTTTGTTTTCTTCTGCCTTTCCAGCATAAATGTTTTTATTTCAATGTTGATTAAGTTGGCTGTTGTCTGAATGACAGCAAGTTAAAGACACCCACTAAGGGCAATTAAGCCATCACCCCCTTTCCAAGCAGGGAGCTGCGTGCAGTTCACTGCATGCTCTTAATTCCATGCTTTTTCTTCATGGCTTCACGGAGAAGTGGAATCCCACTGGGACCAACACTTCATGCCTACTTAAGAAGTGAGGAGACTGGCACAGGGTGGCATCTCCCATCATGAATGTGCTGCACATCCCTTAGGAAGTTTTAAGTCACTGCAATACATTCCCTGTGTTCCTGTTAACTTCTTTCATCAGTTATCTCACATAACCTGCCAGCCATGGCTAATACAGTAGATGCCAGAGAAAATGTGTGTCTGACCTTGGAAGACCATCATTAATCCATCAAATCCACTAAAGTGTCTCCTGTCCGTTCTACACTGAACCTGTGTTAACCAGGATCAGAAAATCTACTGCAGCAGAGTAAACGTGAAAACAGCTTTCCCCTAGATGTTTCTAACTTCACTCAGAAATGTAAAAGCATAAATAGATTTGTCTTTGGTTTGGTTTTGTTTTAACATTTATGGAACAATTTCAAGTTTGAGGAAAAGGGGGAAAGGTGGGCTAGGGATTTTTTTGTGTGTGTTTTAGTAGAAATCATTTCAGCCCAGACAAATCTGTGAATCACATTGTTCTGTAAGCATCCAAACTGGCCACGGAGTAAACGCGAAGATACTGGTTAGAACAGTTGTTATTTGCCAACACCTTCCTAGGTGGGAGTGACAAGGGGAGCAGGCATGTGTTGGCTGGACCTGGAGCAATTCTTTATAAGGAAGCGAAGTGCCACGGTAGGTTAAGTACAATGAGGTGACATGACACTCTCCCTTACTCATAACTGGCTAGGTAATTCAAATGCTGATGCTGTATTAGAGGAGCTGAGATGGTTCAAACTAGTTACCATAAATAGTAACCCTAAAATGGCTATTTCAGGGGGGGGATCAATTTTTCTTTCTCTTTTCGCTTTCTTTTTTTTTTTTTTTTCTTCTTTTTTGCATTCTTTTCTCCCTCTCCCTCTCCCCCCCCTTTTTTTTTTTTCTGCTGGACTAATTGTAAACAGAAATAATAAAACATCTGCTTTAGGCTTCTGCTTTTTATTTTATCTTTTAGAAACTTTTACAAGGAACTGCAGTTGCTGAGATGATTGCATTGTTAGTAGTCCCTGGAGAGTTTGTGGAGGACAGTGATGTTTGAGAAGTGCTGACTGGAAACAATACGGGATTATACTTGTCTACTAATGTGTATCCCTGGCTTTTCTAGTTCTTCTCCTTATAATTTGCACAGCATGGTGGGTTTTGAGACTTCAATTATAAACCAATTCCAGTAACAGCTTTCTCTACTTGACTGGACAGAATGCTGAAAAAAGGGAAACATAATTTTCCTTTAACCCGAAGAAAATGAAGGTCCTTCTTTTAAGTAATAAATTAAATAAACATAGTGCATGTTTATGACTGAGAAAAAGAGGTCTAGCTCAGGCCAGTGCAATACTTAGGTGTTTGCATGTACTGAGATTTAATTAGCAAACATTTGTGTATTACAATAATAAAGGAGAAGGCATTCCCCTGGTTTATGGAAGTCACAGCATGGCAGTAAACATGTGCATGAAACAACTTTAGAGAAAACAGCTTTTTTACTCTCATTCCTGCCAACCCTCCTTTTTTTTTCCTTTTTTTCCTTTTTTTTTTTTTTTCATTTTTTAGTACTGCTGCTGTATTTCTGGTAAGCTCATGAACGGAGTTCATAGAAATTATTCAAAGAAAGCTGCCATAACCCCACCTTTCCCCTGGAAATCCATAGCAAAACCAGACTAATTATGCCAAGAATAAAAGCAAAGCATTGATATTTAGCTTAATTTGTCCCTTTTCTGGAAATTGAAGGTCTCAGCTGGATACAACATGGCCTCTTTCACTGAAGAGAGTCGTTGACCTCTCATTCTCTGAATGCCAAGCAGGCCCTTTTAACAACCTTCCTGGTCAACATGTTAACATGAATCTCTGTGTTGTCCAGTGAAAACACAAACAATAAATAGGATGTGGCTGCCAAGAGCAGTAAGTCACGGGCTGCTTTCATCATATAAGCTCCAGGCTTCTCAATCCTGGAACAGAGGCTGTCCCAAAGGTGATTATTTGCAGTAGAAGTAAGCATTACAAACCTGAGGCTGTGATGACTATTGACTGCTCAGCCACCCGTCACAAGCCATTACTGAATTGCAGGGGGACATCAGACTCTAAGGTGCATGGACTGTAAGTTCATCATCAATTTTATTTAAGACAGGACAGCTGCAACAGGCTCTGCTGTAGCAAGTTCTTGCATATGCAACATTTATGCTTGGCTAAGGATAAAAATTACAGTGTTTATGGGGTACAGGTGAAAATCCAAGATGCCATGATCAATTCTGGTAAGAGACTTTCTGCCTATGTGTGACTTGATCTTGAAGGTTGTTTCCAAACTTAAAAATTCTATGATTCTATGTATAAAAAGAATGTGGATGATGAAATGACCAATCTATCAGGAAGAAATTCTGCCTCTGAACTAAGATTTGAACAGTTTAAAAATGAGGTGGAATCATCTCCATCATATGTTTATCTTTGTTTTTTTCTCTACCACTATTTTAGCATCTGCAAAGCCCTAAATTAATTGTACTTTTTGTTGTTGATCCAGGGCACAGTGTTTGTTGCAGTTGAGCCAGGATAGTCGAGTCAGGCTTGAAGGCAGGGCATGCCATACCAGTGTTGAGTAAACGCTGCCATTTCTTTCTGTCATCTCAATGCAAAGTCTGAACTTCACCCACCAACCTGTGAGCCTGGCTTTACTCTCTTTGGTCAGAGCCAGTACTGCTTTACTGGGCTTTTAGGGAATGAGAGGATCAAGACTTGTTCCTGGCAGCTGCTGGCAATGCCCAGCAAAATCACCGGTGTTCCTGGAAAGCCACGTGTAGTGCTGCACATTGGAGAGTGGCACTTGTCCCTCCCAGTTACACCAGTACCAGTGCCCTGCAAGTGAGACAAAATCTCAGTGTTATTCTTAATTCTCACATTTCTAAACATGGTTGCACCAAGTCTGTCAGACTGATTGTTCCCACATAGTGCACTATTTTATATTATATTTTGATAAGCAAACCAGGACATATACATGACAAATCTGTTATTAAAAAGGCAATTATCAAATCGAGTAGCAATTAATCACATTATGCTCGATTAGTGAGTGGTTTCTGATAGAAATAAAAGCTACAACATCGAGCCAGTGAAGGTTGGTTAGTATCCTGAATTTGACAACCATAACCAATTGGCATCTCTTACCATTTGCAGTTCCATTGTGATGACCCCTACATCTCTATGCAAAATTCTAGATTGATTTTTCCCTTTTTTTTTCACACAAAATAGGCCACTGGAATATTGTAAAAACCTCCTCACATTTTGCAGAGCACTTTCTGCTACCACTTCAACTGTGTTGACAAAGCATTTGGTGTTGTATGGAATCTGGAAGACCTCTTTTGCCTGTGAGTTGGCCCACGTGAACCTCATGAAATTCAACAAGGTCAAAGGCATGGTCCTGCCCCTGGGTCCAGGCAATCCTCGGTATCAGTGCAGGCAGGGGATGAATGGATTGAGAGCAGCCCTGAGGAGAAGGACTTGGGGACACTGGTGGATGAAAAATGGGACATGAGCCAGCAATGTGCACTTGCAGCCCAGAATGACAGCCATATCCTGGGCTGTATGAAATGAAGCATGGCCAGCAGATTGAGGGAGGTGATTCTGCCCTTCTGCTCTGATGAGAACCCACCTGGAGTATTGCATCCAGCACTGGAGTCCTCAGCACAAGACAGGTTATACCATTTATGGTATGGGATACACCTCTGAACCAGATCAGATCAGCTGCTCTGGCTTTTGCCTCTCCCAGCTTAAGCTCTCACAGAGTCGTAGGATGTTAAGGGTTGGAAGGGACCTCTAAAGATCATTGAGTTAACCCCCCTGCCAGAGCAGGACAGAACTAGAGCAGCTCACTCAGAAATGCATCCAGACAGGGCTTGAAAGTCTCCTCAGAAGGAGACTCCACAACCTCGAAGCAACATG
Organism: Chloroceryle aenea; assembly: GCA_013399075.1. Taxonomy (NCBI): domain Eukaryota; kingdom Metazoa; phylum Chordata; class Aves; order Coraciiformes; family Cerylidae; genus Chloroceryle; species Chloroceryle aenea. The sequence goes on from VWZY01000958.1 coordinate 5,556, forward strand.
GCTGGCCTGTGAGTCTATCCCAGTGAAACCAGGACAGATACATAAAGCAGCCATGCCATCATTATAAAGAAATGCATTATTACTGAGATTAGAAAATGATACTGTTTATGCTAAAAGAAGGAGAAATAACATTCAAAACTTGGAAAGTCTTTCCCAGCTATGTGATACTCTGTGTCTGCATGCCAATAGCATGATTAAGATTTCTTCTTTCAGATGTAATGAGGTGGACTAAATGTCTTTTACTGTGTAGACAGCCTCAAGTACTTTTAAGTTCAATGAATTTTGAATATTTCATGCTGTTGCTTAAGAGCATGTCAACCTGTTGAACGTATGCTTCATTTGTAAGCTTGATGTGTCTTACTGGAGCCATACACGAACCCTGTGTGTTGACACTGACAGCTCAATCCTCCATCCTGAAAGTGCGTCACATACCCCTTGGCACAGCACAGGGAGATGCCTGTGAGATTGTGCTACCCGTGCCTCTGGGAAGATCACAGAGAGTAAAACACTCAGAGAGTGAATTAATGACATAAGAACAAGGGCTATGTTTGCACCCCAGATTTAAAAAAAATATAGATGGTGTCTAAAAAAGTGTGCACAGAAATGAACCACTTCATCTCGATGTATTTTTACAACAGCTGGTTCTTGGGTTTAAATTAAGTATGGATGAGTCTTGGCATCACAAAGATCTTTTCTAACCTTGAGGATACTTAGGATAGTTTGATCTAAAGCTGAGAGGATTATGGTGGTCTACTGTAAAAAGGATGTTACTGCTGTAAAATGAGCAAAGGCAAGCTGCAAGCCAAGTTTGCTCTACCTGAGGAGAGGCTGGCTTGATGGAAAATGTGCTTTAACTGGGAGAGAGCATAGACTTACAAGTATGAAGCAAATGTATATACGGGTCTTTGTAGAGCTCTGTTAATAACTTTGACTGGTGGCCATCCAGCACACGTAAATTCTTCAGCGCTTGCGATGAACTTGTGTGAAAAACCTTTACTTTCTCTCTTTTTGATAGCTCAGATAGCACTGAACAAGTCTTTCTCATCTCTAAAGATGTTTGCAGTTGAAGGTTTACAAAATTCCTTGAAGCCTGAGGGTTTATTTTTTGCTGTAGAGCTTGGTGGAGCCACTAGGTTACATGTGCAAAGGTACAGCTAGCTGTTTGCCAGTGCCAGGCAGAAATGGAGACAGGCTTACGAGTAACTCTGCAGAGGCACCCACGGCTGGCTGCTTATGAGTGATGAGCTTGGAAGGTTGGATCTTGACGGGAACTTTGGATGCCTCCCTTTTAAGCAAGGCAGGGAGCAGTGGAAGGATCTGTGCTGCAGCATTAAAAAAAAAAAAAAAAAAGAAAGAAATGTCTTGTTGACAGGTCTTTCTGAGGGTTTGGTGAGGGGCAGTATTCTGGCCACAAGTGAATTTAGGTAGCCATATTATTTTGGCCTAAATTTGTCCCTGTGTTCGGCCAGAATTCGTATTGTTCACTCTGCAATTGCTGCGTGCTGCTGCTGCTGGGAACAGCTGAGCAGCTGCTGCCTCTTAAGACAAAGGGGGCTACACTTCAGAGCAAGTTGAAGTGATTTCTAATTGTGAAGCATTTTGGGGTCCTTCAGACTAAAAGGCATTTTTACCACTTCTGGAGTTACTGGTGTAAAGGGAACAGACAAAAAGTTCCCTCGGGTTGGTACAACTGAAGCTTGACTTGAAATAGAACTTCAGTAGTTCTAGAGAGTTCCCATTCTTCTTCAGTTTAATCTGTAGGCTGTAATGACTGGGTTTATGCATAATTCTCTTCAGGGCATGCTCCTAGTATAATTAGTGACAAGCCCTGACTTTAATTAATGAGTAGGAGAAAGCTTTAGAGGTGGTCATGTAGCAAAACTTCTCAGCTTAATTAATTGATTTCCGCTGAATTGGCGATAAACGTAACATCTTTAATCAGGAGTTGGTTCAATGTGAGGATACCAGTGGATCCTAGAAATGAGCAGATGTTACTTTTTTTTTTGTCTCAGAGGCAAGTATGAAGGGTTGTTCTGTTGAACCAGTGCGTTCTTTAAGAAGCAATATAGCAGTGCCTGGGACCAGGATAAGGAAAGAGTGATTTAAAGCTGTAATGCCTGCAGGTCCAGTTAAAGCCAGGGTCTTGAAAATGGGGCATCTGATCTGGGACTTTTTATAAGGACATGTAGTTACAGGGCAAGAGCTAAAGGCTTTCAACTGAAAGAGGGTGGATTTAGATTAGATGTAAGCAAGAACTTCTTCACCATAAGGGTGTTGAGGCACTAGAACAGGTTGCCCAGGGAGATGTGGATGCCCCCTCCCTGGAAGAGTTCATGGCCACACTGGATGGGGCCTAAGGCTGGGAGGGCTGGAACTAGATGATCTTTAAGGACCCTTCCAAGTCAACCCATTCTGTGGTACAATGGTCACTCGTCCCACAGAGGAAACAGCTAAAAGCTCCTAAAATTATTCTTGCAGGCACTTGTTTCTTTAATATTCCTGAGAATGATCCCTGCAGCCATAAGGAGTAGATAAATGATGAAAAGGTCACAACAAGCAGCAGCAATATTAAAAAAGCCTCAAGACCAAAAGCAATTATTTGATGAGGAGGCCGGAGCTGGCCCCAGGCAGATACTTTCAACACTCCCATTGCCCTGTAGACTACACCCCTCCACACTGGGAAAGGGAGTCCTAAAATTCTGCACTGCCACTGGTGCACTCCCTTTTGTGAACTAAGCATCTGTATTGCAGTGCTCATTCTTTACTGGCTGTGATTTTTCATTCCTTATGCTTCTTATTTTATAGACTATGCTCTTTCTACTCGCATGCAGAAGTCTGTAGGAAACGTCTCCCTGTGCATCCAAACTTTCTCCAGAATAATTGGATGGGTAAAATCGAAATTATAATTTTGATTCTCATAAATATTCTGTGAACAAACCCTACTCATTGTGTATTCTCTTCCAAATGAGCTATGTCTGAAAAGCTCAAACCCTGGGAAGTTTGGAACTTCCCATTCCTAACATGGAGTTGACAGGAACTTTGGTTTAGTTTTGCATAGCTCAAGGAATGCTCCAGTTACAGAGGAGGAGGGATCCATGCAAATTGCTTTTATTAACGTTGTTTTCTATATTAGCTGGAAACCAACATCAATTTACATAACTGCTGACAAACAGATGTTTGCAAATGAAGTTGCTTTTCCAGGAATCAGCAGGCAGTGCTACGTTTTCACGCCGTTGATAGGCGTTGACATACACGGTTGAGAACCCATTACTCCAGCAGCCCAGCAATGCTCTGTTGCCTTCTTCATTCATTAGAAATATCAAAATAAATGCCCTCAGAGTTGCATATCCATATTCCTGCTAATAAAACCCCCACATTTTCAAGCCCAAATGCTCATTTCTTGTATGGAAAGGGCTGATGTCTCTGAACTGCAGAAAAATTCACAACCCCAGGGAATTATACTAGGTATGGTGACTAACACTTGTGAAAATAAGGCTACTCTCATTCAGATGTTTGAAAAATAACCTAAGTATCTAATATCTAAGCATGCTTGTTCCAAGATGCTTGTCATTAAAATATGTCTCTTTGTAGGCATTTTAAGGAAAAAAATGTGGGCTTGGTAGTTCAAAAGTGGCTTCCAAATGAACCTATCTAAGCTGAGTCTGCGGTTCTGCCACAGAAAGAAAACATGTGAAGGTTTAGCACAGGTGAAAAAATATGCCTTCAACTATGGAAGTCCAATTAAATTCTCCTGGTTCCAGTTGCTATTAGCAACTGAGAAGAATAAGGAAGAAAAATAGGTTGATTTTCATGTATTTATTTAGATTTAGGGAAGAAAAAAGAGACATCCATCCAAGGCTCTATGTTTCTACTAACATTAACCACACCATAAATACATTTGCACAGCATTAAATGCTCCCTTCAACAGGAACTAAGCCAACCAGCCATCTACCTACAAGGAGTCCTGGGGGACAGATGAAGAACTAAAATGACTACCTGTGAATATTCTGGAAAACAATAAATCTCCACTTTCCAGCAGCACAACACTTCCTGCTTCACAGAATCATAGAGTTGTTTCGGTTGGGAGAGACCTTTAAGATCACAGAGCCCAACTGTTAACCCAGCACTGCCAGGTCACCACTAAACCATGAAGGGTAAAATGCTAAGGTGTTCTTACAGACTCATTATGATGCAAGACTAAACATTCCCTGCCCTGATTATTTTGTTAATTGCTGGTTTGTTATGTTGATAAGTGGCCAGCGTTACTTTGGTTGGCAGAGATCTTCCTGCTTTGGAAGGGAAAAAAGCCTGGCTGACCGTGCTAAGAGTGTCCGACCGAAGGTGAGAGACGTGTGGAGTAGCTCAGCAGGTTGCTGTGGAAGCAAGCCAGAGTGCAGAAGCAAAGAGCTTTAGTGGAGATCTGCTTCAAGACCCAAGAAGAGGATGTGCACAAGCGATGAGTTGCATTTGTTATGCACTTTTTTCCTATGTGGGTAGCTTTTCAGGTATTATAGTGCGTGCTGAATGTGTTCCTAACACCACGTGCAACAATGCAAATGGAATATTTACCTTCCCAAAACACACCAGTGACCTAAGGGTGCAATATCACGTACCCAGAACTAATTAGTGCTGAATGCTGCAGCAGGAAGATACAAAGGCTATGCACAGTCAGCTGTGCAACACTGCACTGTGGGGGAAAACTCTGCCTGGCCACAGAGAGTGATCAATACATGTCCAAAGCACCAAGACTGATAATGTTTTGTGTAGCTACAAAATACGCCCTCACATTCTCCAGTTGTTGTGCTACTGAGTTTCTCACACTGAGGTATGTAGTGTCAGGGAAACGTACCCACTGTCTTCTCTGCAACAAAAATGTAAATCTATACATTTGCTGCATTTATTTTTCTGGTCACAGAATTTTGAGGTTAAAAATATTCATAAATAAACCTCTTGATTTGGAAAGGAAATAGGTGCAGCTATGAAATAATTATAACAATAATAAGAATTCTGAGCCTTCGGAAGGAGTTTGTCAAGGATTCTATATTAACACCACCACCACCACCAACAAAGATGTTTTTGCATGTTTCTCTTTGCTTTTGTAAGCTTTATGAGAAAGTGATAGGGTTTCATTATGGAAAGCAATTTTTGTGTGTTAATTCTCTGCTCATCTGTCTCCCAGAACCCCTCAGACATTAATTAAACTTTTATAGCCATTCAAACTAACATCTAAACATTCCAACTCAGAGCAGCTTAAGTACAGCCTCAGGCTATATCTGGCCCAAATCCACCAGAATGGCTCTATGCCTAATCCTCTGTTCCAGCTATTGACTGTTCTTGACCCCTTTTTCTTTGACTTTTATCATCTATTATCTTAAGGGGGCTTATTCTGGCCTGGTTCCATTTTGTCCACTGGCACAACAAACTCTTCTCTTTTCTGTACCCCACATTCCAGTGGCCAGCTAGTATTCTTCCCAGGAACACTTTCAGAGACTTGAAATACTGTGAGTTTTGACTTTATCAAAGTTACACAACGGGTTATGGTAGTTATTTGAGCTCGTGCTTCCAGATGGCATGGGATCAATAGATGGGACGTGACTCACAGCTAACTAGATATTTGGCCTTTGAAGTGCAATGCTGCAGCTCCTTAGTGTTCCAAACCTTATTGTTTTGAAGGGAACTGCCTGCTGATATTTGGTGAGGGAGAGATGCAGACCATCAAACTGAAAAACATTTGAGCTGAGGTTTGCTGTTTGAGTCTTAGGTTTGTCACTGTCTCCCACTACATTATATAGTTCCAGCATCTAGATGTGCTGTGATTTATAGAGATGTCTCAGCTCTCACTATGTCAGTGGAGTTTTAGAGAGTGATTCAGTGAGTTTTGGGTAAGACAGTTATTCAGATACCACCGACTGCAGGAACTACACCTCCATTTCATACGTTTGGGCCTCAGACAAGCAACACGTACCTGGGGACGCCTGTGTCGCAGACAGGCAAAATTAAGTCAGCTCTTTTGTACACAGGTATAATAATCCTCCTACATGAAAAATACTCTTTAATGGAGAACTGAGAAAACATTTTCCACTGCACAGAGGATACAACAACCATTTGGGTAACGTTTTCTAGACATATGGTTAGCTCTCGTTTTCTTTGCCAGTTGAACATTACAGAGTTCATCAGATTTAGTAACTCATTCACAAAATATATAGCAACAAAGTCATATTGCCCAGTTTTGTTATCAGGCAGCTTAGGGTTGTAATAGAAAACATACCACTTCACGTGGAAAGAAGATGCTGTCTCTGGCCATCAGTGGATTCCAACAGGAGTAGCAAGAGGGCTGTGATACCCTTAGGAGTAATTAGACCAAAAGTATTTCAGGTTTTAGTAAGTATTAACAAAATAATTTTCCCATGCATACTGCTTTATTTTTGTCTGATTTCCTAAACCTTGGTTTCGTGTGTGGCAGGAATGTCCCTTGTTTAGAGGTTCCTTTTCTTTAAAAAAAAATCACAAAAATTTCTCTGTTTTCCTTACTTGTCAAAGTGTTTCTTAAACTGTAAAGTAATAGATGACAGTATCCATGATGCTAGATTTCTGAGGAGGACATAAGCTCTTAGCAATATTTAGCAGTCAATGTTGGCAGCAGGACTTCAGGAGGCTGCACTATATGGTCTGGCATCCCCAGATGGTGGGATGAAGCTGGGCCAGTGAGAGGGAAGCCAAAGAAAGAATGAGTTCCTGTGCTTGAAGGTCCACCTTCCTTAGCTTTGACAGGTGGACAAGCAAGATCTCAGCCAGCACTGTAACAATTCTGTTTAAAGAAATACTAATGATTGTAGGATTACGTCAAATTATGCAAGGTCTTAGGTGTTCAGCACTAACAGAGAATTAAGAGCACTGAATGAAAATTTGACACGAGTTTTTCTCAGACATTTTCAATCAGTTAAATGCTGACTAGCAGTTGATACCCAGTACTGCATGCTACAGGAGTGAAACTTTGTTGTAGTTAAAATTATAATTATGATTCCTCTTCCACTGTGCAGCTCTGCAATTGTTGCATTTCATTAATCACACTCAGTAAAGAGGGGGTGCTATTTACTAGTACAAGCTGGGAAACCTTGCAGCTCCACTCTTCAGAGATTATTCATATCCCCAAAGCACTGTTACCCTTTTTACTCTAGGTTCTTACCAAAGCCGGAAACTTCAGGCTTAGTGTTTTGTAGTTGCACTACCAATTACGAGGTGTGCCAAGCAAAGTCTCCGCTGGTTTTTAGTACCCAAGATAGCAACTGTTTACACATAAAGCTAAGAGTTATGATAATGCTTACTGCTCATTCTACATCCAGCAAAGCTTACAGAAAGGAGGAGAGAAGGACTTTGTGTGAAATCTACTGGCCAAGAGCTACAGGCAGCTCTCTTTAAAAAGCTCTTTAAAAATCCTGAGTTCTGATCAAGAACGGGACGTTTAATTTGCACAGTAAATGTACTGAAGCATAAATAACTGGTTATTTAGATCAGGCTTCTGTGTAGAAGAGGAAGTCAAATGGTGTGTATCTACAAAATGCAATTTTTATTAAGTTTCAGCATTAATTTTGGATCCTGCCGTTTTGCTCTGTTAAAAACGCTGTTAGGTAAGTCTGGCAGTTTCCAAAGCAAATTAATTAAAAAACTACAGTATTTTAGTTGTTTCTGGTAAAATGGCATGAATTTATAAAAGATACACAGAACAAATTTCCCCTCCCCCATAATCCTCATCCATTTTTATGAAGATTAATGCTGGAAGATCTAACAGAGCCTCATTAGGTGCCAAAAGAAATGGCATCTATGTTAACATCCCTCTAGGAGCTGTGGCTATGACTCCAGGAAATTAATTTATAATTCATTCTAATATGGTTAAGACCCTATAGTGTTTCTTCCTGGATGCTCCAAGACTGGCTCTATCAGACCTTGCAAAAAACTATACAATAAATAAGATCAGGCAGTTCCTTGAATCAAGAACTAGTATAGAAGCTGTTTTTTTCCTCTGCTTTCTTCTGTCATCTTCATCTTGCTTAAAATACACAGTAAGAGCTCTGCCAATTGGAATGTAAAATGCCTTCTTGATTGTAGCATATAATTAAAACTTCCCTTTCTCTCTCTCTTCTTTTTTTTTTTTTTTTTTTTTTTTTTTTTTTTTTTTTTTTTCTTTTTTCTTTTTT
>VWZY01000958.1:14457-27958 GCA_013399075.1 Chloroceryle aenea
TTTTTTTTTTTTTTTTTTCTTTCCCTCACATCAGTTTATAAAGGATCTACTTGAATTTGAGGCAAAAAAGGACATCTGGCTCCATGGCTTTGTGTGGGCTGAAGCTAGTGGTATTCTTTTTTTNGATTATGGGTTTAATTAAAAAACAAATAAATAAAACAAGTTAAGGCTAATACCAGAGCATGTTGTACGAGAGAGAGTTTGTAATAAAACCCTGCCTATTTTTCTAGAGCGTGCCAGAACTACAGGTTTTAAAGTGCTGAATCCATTGTGCTGGCTCAACATCAACACTGCCATGCATTTCTACAGTGTCCTTGCTAAGAGCTCTACAATGAGCTTATTAAAATGAGCAATATTTAACAGCTTTTAAAAGAAGGAGCAAACATATTTCTTCGCTGCAGTTTTAAATGATGGAAGAGACCGGCCAGTTTTAAAACAGTGGTGGAAAGTTTAAAAATCAAGTGATATAATTAGAAAAATGCATGCATTCTTAGTGTCTTAAGGTTACAAGGAGGGCAACCAAAGCAGCTCTCTGATTTTGGTGGCAAAAGAAAGCTGTAAGGCATGCAAACTGGAATACCGCTGTTGTCACAGTGCCATGTGAAGGCAGGGGCAGCGGGGCTGCAGGGACTCCCTCGCCTGTCCTTATGCTGCATCAGTAATGGAGCAGCTCCTTGCACTCAGGGGTCATGCAGCTTGGGGAGTATTTGAGAGGGCTCTATCTTATTCTGAGTGAATTTCGCAGATTAGAATAAAAGGAAATGAGAAGGCTTTGCAGCCTGCTTCAAAGAAGGCTAGGCTTTAGGCCTGGATGGGGTGAATTTTGGTACTTGGCAAAAGCTGGATATTTTGCCAAGGGATAAACTGGATCTTTCAAGAGCCTTTCTAAACTGTTAGGACTGGGAGTACAATCTCTCAAGGTTGGCTTCTCCACCTGGACCATGCTGTACACACCTCCTCCACCACCTTTGTGTTGCAGCAGCAGTTTATCCCCTGCAGGAGCTGCCAGGGTTGAAACACTCGAGGGATTAATTCTCAAGCACCATGTAGCTGTGACAGTAGAGTTTGAGTTGCTTTTGAAAGAGAAAGAGAAGAGAGGTCTGTCGGGCAGCATCTTGTACAGCTCTTGAGGAGGAAGGAACATATCAAACCCTGAATGAGCTCTGGAACCAGCCAGGATGGAGCCTGCTCAGCCTGCCAGCACATGGCAGCTAGCAGCGGTCCCTGAGGCACCACACACTCCAGAGTGAGGTCAGAAGTTCCCCTGACACCCCACTGGTGCCACAGCTGTAGCTAGGGAGAGCCAGCTGTAACAAACCTACACACACACCAGTAGCTCCCTTTGCCCTGAGGGACATGGCTTTTTTTAGAGAAAGGGTAAAATTTCTGCTCCTTTTCCAACTTCTAACTTTTATGTAGAGTTGTCAGTAGCAGCAGTGTTACTAATTGCTAAATAAGCAGACATAAACCAGTCAGATTAATACTTTCTTAAGCTGGAGCACTCGCAACAGCTACAGAGTGTTGCCAGGCAGCTGCTGGGTGTCAGGGCATGCAAGGACATCGATCTCTAATGAACAAAGTGGTTTCCCTTCTACCCTGTTTGTTTTGTTCACTGGCAATGCCAAACGGCACCCCAGCTACGGCAGGAGCTTTGCCTCCGCAGGGTCAGAGCTTCCCCAGATTGGTGGCTCAAGCTGAATCTGCAACTCCAGCCCCACAGAAACAGGCATTGCTACTGTCACAGAATGAAACTGTGGTTGACTATTTGCCAAGTGGACAAGTGACAAATGAAGGTTGAAGAGAGGAAAAAAAAGAGGTTACTTTCTTTCCAAGCAGTAAGGTAAAATAAATGACAGCAAGTGCATCTCCCTAGTGATCACTCTCAAAAGTGATTGCAGCTGGACTTCCCTGCCACAGCATTCCATGGCATGATGTGTGGTGCTATGCCATGCCATGATGTGCCATGCCAAGCCATGCCATTCCTCCATTGGTCAAACAGCAAACTGCATGCAGCAGTGTTCCACAGAACCATAGAATCATAGAACACAGTGGGTTGGAAAGCACTTCTAAAGGTCATCCAGTCCAACCCCCTGGCAGTGAGCAGGGACATCCTCAACTAGAGCAGGGTGCTCAGAGCCTCATCATGTCTCACCTTGAATGTCTCCAGGGATGGGGCCTCAACCCCCTCCTTGGGCAACCTGTTCCAGTGCTCCACCAGCCTCATGGTAAAGAAGTTCTTCCTAATGTCCAATCTAAATCTATCCTTCTCCAGTTTAAAAATATTGCCTCTTGTCCTTTTGCTACATGCTCTTGTAAACAGTTGTCTTTTAGGTCCCCTTCAGGTACCGGATGTCTGCTATAAGGTCTTCCCAGAGCTTCTCTTCTCTAGGCTGAACAACACCAGCACTCTCAGCCTGTCTTGGCAGGAGAAGTGTTCCAGCCCTCCATTTTTATGTCCCTTCTCTGGGACCACTCCATCAGGTCCATGTCCTTCTGTTGAGGGCTCCAGAGCTGGACAGAGTACTGCAGGTGGAGTCTCAGCAGAGCAGAGTTTCTGGGCCACCTGGCTGGATTTCCTTGCATAAGGAGGGGACAGGGCTTGGGTCTGCTTGGGACTTTCAAAGATGTGGAGTCAGGAGATGGCAAAGCATTTTGGAGGAAAGTCTGTCTGACTGGCAGCATAAATATGGCAAATTAACCCAAATTAATCGCATGCACAGAGCTGACAAAAATCTGCAGCTGAGGTTACAACGAACACACCAGTGTTTATTTCAGTCTGTGGGAGGAAAGCACTGCAAGCGATACCAAGTGATCGTAATCTTAAGCACCTCCTGAATTTTTTAAAGCTCCTCTGGCTCTTATATTGAAGGACACTCAAAGAGGAGAGCTTTTCTGAGCTCTTTATATAGGTTGCCACATACCATAAACCTTTCAATAGCTGCGTGTGTCAAGCATGTGGAATCACTCATTTTCCAGAGGCTTGGGCCTTTACCAAATGTATTCCTCTGTCAGGTGTGGGGGGGAGTTTATAAAAGCTAACTGCCTTTTTAGAAAGATTTGAAGTGACAGCTTTTTGCATGCCCATTATCCAACAGGTCTGACCACTCTGTCCCGCAGCGAGACTGACAGACTGTGTGCAGCAGGGAGGAGAACCAGCAGGGAAAGCTTGCACCAGCTTTATTACCAGTTCCATTCCACGTGTACATGGTTGGCTTTCCTCTGCAAGAAAGAGATGATTTCCTTTTAATCCCTTTTAATCTATCACCACATTTTCAAAGGGTTTCTTTTCTACTTGAAATGTGACTGTGAAAAAATGTCAAGTTTTGCTAACAAATTCACTCCCTGTGTGGATCCAGTCACATCTGCTGAGCACAGTGATGAAGCATTAGCTAGTTCTCAGATGAAATGTTCTGGCCTAGGTCCAAAGTATTTTGGTTTTCAGCCTAAACCCAATAATGTTCAGTTCTAGCATGTAGTTTTTAAATAAGACACCCCCTCCTTTTTTTTTTTTTTCTTTTGTTTTTGTAACAAAAGCAAACACTTTTTGCCCACCATGTTGTTAATCTTTTTGTTGTTTTTTCAGAATGTGGTTTCTGTAGAAAATTTTATCCTGTGTCACACAGCACACAAAGCAGTGCAAGCTAATAAAGCTATTAAAAGGAAATGTTTTTTGGCCATTGTGAATTCTGGCNAGAAAATTTTATCCTGTGTCACACAGCACACAAAGCAGTGCAAGCTAATAAAGCTATTAAAAGGAAATTTTTTTGGCCATTGTGAATTCTGGCATTAGTTACTACTGCATGTAAGTAGTTCTTAGTTGAGCAGCATGAGGGATGGGAAGAAGTTTTAGAGGCTGAGAGGGATAGTTGGCACACATCCCAAGGAAGAGCTCTGATATGGGATTGCCATCTAGGGCACCGGGATGGTCTTGTGAGGTTGTGAGAATCTGTTGCATGGCTTGCTACTTATCTATCAGATATTAAGGCCTAAATGGGATGGAAAAAGTGATGTCCAACAGATAGTGCCTGGTTTTGTTGCCTACTTGCCTGACTGCCTGTTGTTAAGGGTGCTACTGCCAATAATCAGTTTTCTCTGCACAGTTCCCTGTCTTGGGTAACAAGGTATCCCTGTAGGAATGATAAGGAGACTTGATTTTTTTTTCCCATAAAATTCACAATCTCTACCTTGGCATTTCAATATGCCTAAAAAGATTTTTGTCATCAACTCTGATAAGTGTAAGCTGGAGTGTTAGCATTTCCCTTGGACACAGACACATCTCCTCCTAATCACTACCCTACTTGAGGAGTGTGAAGCAAGCAGGAGAGTTCCTCACGTGACTACAGATCTTGGCACTGGATTTACACCTCTTCACAAGACCTCTTGACAGCCTGCAGATTTTGAAGAAGTGGAACAGAAGAGATACCATCTTTTGTAGAGAAAGAAATATTGTCCTTCTCTGTGGAAGAATGAGCTCACAAACAACAGCCAGCATAGCATGTTCTGCTTCCAGTCCATATCTTACCAGCTTGGCAGATTGCAGACTGCCTGCAGACACCCTGTCTGGACACACTGGGGTACATGGTAATGGCCTTACTGCATTCAAGCATGCAGCATCCTGAACTGCAGCGTGGCTCTGACCATGCTGGAGGTCAGGCTTAGAAGCTTGCTGGATGAACAGCAGGTAGACTGAACAGCCCTACAGCTGCCACATATGCACACTATGGATGCATCCCTTATGGTAAATTAGGAGATGCTGCATCTTTGACCTGCATCTTGGGAGGGCTAGGAAGTATATCTGCTACTTATGGAAGCAGAGAAGTAAAACTCAGACACATTGGCATGAAAAATACAGAGAGGATGCCAGCAAGAGAAAATTCATATTACTAAGAAATATAAAATATAAGAAATATAGAAAACCAAAGTGCTGGCTTTCAAATGAGGGACCCGTGGTTAGGCAAACAGGATAGGTAGGGTATGTACAAGTTAATTTGGAGACATACTGTATTGGACTCTCCTGCCACAGCAGTTCTGCAACAAGCAGCAGTTCAAGGAGGAGCAGAGTTCAGACACTATTTTCCAGCTGCTGCCATGCTGAGGTACCACCCTACCTCAGGGAGAAACCTGGCTCTGGATAGTGCAATGGAGATAAAGAGCTGTCTTTTGGGGACACTTCCTTTGTGAATCCTTTTGTAAAGCTAAGGAGAGGTAGATTGGAATATCTGAAAAATTGTTTCTAATACAGTTTAACCATTTGAAGTTTTAAGATCACTGATAATGTGGACATAAAGTTTTATAAGCAACTCTGGCAGTTTTTAAAACAATTGCATGTCATTGGAATAATATGCTAGCAATTGATATACTTGGGTCTAGCAAGCACAGCTCAAGACAGGATTCCACAGAATGATTTGTTACATTGTCATTATGAAACTCGAGAGCATTTTCATTCTTCCATCTAGTGTTCACACCATAAAAGTAGCTTATGCTCCTTTGGTGTGTTTTGTGTACTAGAACCATCATATTGCACATGGATACTTCCTTAGAAATACAAATGTAGCTCTAACTTCTGAAGTATTCTCAGCTCTGGGTTTCAAGCTTCTGCCAGATTTCTAGGTATCTAGCAGTTTTGGTTGGTTGTCTTTAAAACCAACTGGGACCATTGATTTGTCAGTGGCATCAGCAGGAGCGTGGTCAGTCAGACCTTGGATTAATGTAGAACAGGATGCTCATTTGTAAACAGATGCAGACTGACTTTGATTTGACTTTGGAACAGACCTCTGTGGAAAATATATTCAGCAAGTGAAAGAAATTCAACATTATAGTAAAGTCATTTGCTCACCAGCTGTTAAAAATAAATAGCTATATAAATGATGTGCCATAAACCAAGACTACTGTTATGCATAAAAATGTGTCTTCTTCTCTGGAGGTTACTCCTTGTTTTGTGGTAAGGTAGTGCCTGACAAGTCCTTAGGAAGGCTTTATCACTGCCAGTGGCATTCCCTAGCTGTGCTTTTACGTGACACTAGTGACACCCAGTATGCTTTCAGCTTACCATCATTCGTATTCCTGTAATACTTTTCCTAACTAGAACGAGAGGCATGCAGTTGTATGCAGCATTCCCACCACCTCCCAGGAAACAAAGAAGTTTACCACTGAGGCAGCATTCACATTCCATCCAAAGCACACATAACTTGATGGAAAATATGAAAGAAGCTGAACAACATGTAAGGGGAAAGCTGCATTGTCTTTTCTAGACATGGAGAATTTTAAGTAAAATAGAAATAATGTTGCTGATGAATTCCTTGGTGTCTTTTGATGACGTTTTGTGAAAGAAATCTGTATCTATTTTACCCTTGTGAGATACGGCCGGTGAGTACGTGTTTCCATTCTGTGGAGAAACAAACTGAAAGACACTGAAGTTGGGAGTTACCCAGCTGTGTACTGAAGAACTTGTGCAAAGATGTGACTGGAAGGCAAGGCTCCATTTGCTCTGATTCAGTAAGCACTGTTCTCCTTTACCTCACCCAGTTTCCAGTAAGAACTTGTTTGGTAAAGTGACTTATGGAGTCAGTCTTCTGTTTGAATTATTTGATAGTCATCTTTGAAATTTAAGGTGTGATATGTAACCCTTCATGATTTCTATTTGTATGCAAAATACAAAGTAGCTCAGCTGAAAACAGAAAAATTTTAAACTCAGAAACATCCCACTTCACAATGTTCAAGCACATATTGATTTCTTTTCCTTAAATCTTTGACTGCAAATACTTTTCTATGTCAAGAGCTGAAGGAAGATAGAAGAGGAGGCATTCATCACTGAGCTTTATACACAGACCTAAATTTCATCAAGGCCCTTGATAAATGCCACCCGATTGCAGGTTTCTGCCTACCTTACTGCACGTGCTAGGAGAAATGCAGCCTCAGAAATTCAATAAGAAGATGAACAGTTTAGTGAATGGGAAGCATCCATATGAGAAGCTGTGTCATGCTGAATACAAATACCAAATGCTGTTGGTCAGCACTTAGACTTAGGAGGAAGGCAATAGATATGGATGATACCAGGGAAGGTGCGAACTGTGAACTGCTTGATCCTGTGAACAACACAGAAACAAGAAAACGAATGAGCTTCGAGTGAAAGGTGAAGGGATTTCAATCAGATGTATAATTGGTTTGACATAAGACTACTGTCATTTCACTCTGACACATTGGAAGCAATAAAAAATGACTAGTGCAGTATAAAAGGAGTTCAAACAGAAAGCAGAGTGCTGTGTGAAAAACCTGGCAATTGAGTATGTAGCATTTCTATTTGGGGATAAAAATAAAGAAACTCAGATTTCTTCTCTCTCCCGTTCAAAGCACTTGTTATTTGTGAAGCCAAAACAGAGAATCTTGGCTTCGCAGGCATTTGAGCTGATGCCAGGCTGTAATAGTCTATGCTTACTGTATGTACACACAGCATTAAGAGAAGGCAATGTTATTCAAATGAGCCTGTGGTTTACTAGATGAATTTAATTATATCTGGTTTGTTTTTGCCCCTAGGGGCTAGTTTTTGATGGAAGAAATTCAATATTAGTACTTAGATGACTTGCAGTATACAAGCAACACTGCTGAGAGCATACCAAAAGCGATGTTCAATTATAGCTCAGTGAAGTCAGTAAGGACAATGAGGTTACATCTGTTATTCACAACCTTCAGTTGAGAAAACTAGGTTGCACATAAACTGAATATATAGAGAAAAAAGAAGATGCTGCTGTCGAGCATGGGTACAATTTTGAGTGGAGACCTACAGCCTCACCCCAGAGCAATTTCCCCTTCATAATTTCTCACAATAATAAAGGAAGAAAGTTCACAATCTCAGCAAGTCTGGAATTCCAAACTTTTCACATCTAAGGTGCCATCAGCCAGCTGTTTCAGTGGGAATGGTTTTTGGAAGGAATCCCTGCAAAAGTTTTGTAACGGAGACTTCTTTCCTGCATCCCACATTAAAGCTCCTCAGACTGCAAACTGCTTTGGAAAATCAGCCTTATCAGCAGAAAGCAGAGGGAGATACTTTGTAGTTTAACAGAGTGATAGGCAGTGATTCAAAGATAAGTAAGTCCTTTTACAGTCCTGAATCCCAGACTGAAAAAAAAAGCTAAACCATTTTCATGTTTAGTGGAAGGAAAAAGCAGAGGGTCTGGCAATGTGGTCTACTTAGGCTAAAGAGCACTGAGGTCAGTGCTCACATAGATTTACAATAGTACATCTCTACTGGTACACGCAGTGGTTAGTAATTAAAAAAAGATTATGTTTCAGCTGCTGCTTGCCCGAATAGCTTCCCAGGCCAGCGCAGGGATGAGTGGGAGAAGGAGGCTTTTAGAGCTAGTGGGAGATGGCCTAACTAATCCGTGTGCACTTGTGTTGTTACCTAAAACAGTAACCAAACCAACTGAGCTAATATGAAAATCCTCTACTGAAGGGTTAGAGTGTTGGAGAGGAGAAACATGCAAAAAATCACCAAACCCTGGGTCTGTTTAGCCTGGAGGAGAGAAGACTGAGCAGGTATCTTATCAATGCTTATAAATATCTAATGGGCGGGTGTCAAGGAGATGGTGCCAGACTCTTTTCAGTGGTGCCCAGTGCTAGGACAAGAGTCCATGGACACAAACGGGAACACAGGGAGTTCCACTTAAGCATAAGCAAAAAACGTTTTTTACTGTGAGGGTGACAGAGACTGGAAGAGGCTGCCCAGAGAGGTTGTGGAGTTTCCTTCTCTGCAGACTTTCAAAATCTGCCTGGACATACTCATGTGCAATCTGATCTAGGTGAACTTTTATCAAGGGGTTGGATTAAATAATCTTCAGTGGTCCCTTCCAACCCCTACAAATCTGTGATTCTGTGTAAAAAAAGGTCCACTTCCTCCACAGGAGGTTCTACATCAGTGGTGAAGTGACTGCATCAGTGGACAAGGGACGACCTATGGGCATGATCTATATAGATCTAAGCAAGTCCTTTGACACAGTCCCCCACAACATCCTGCTTGCCAAGTTGGAGAGATAGGTATTTGATGGGTGGACATTTCAGTGGATAAGGAACTGGCTGGATGGCCGCATCCAGAGGGTAGCAGTCAATGACTCCAAGTCCAGATGGAGAGCAGCGACAAGTGGTGTCCCTNGCAGGTTGAGGGAGCTGAATTGTTCAGTCTGGAAAAGAGAAGGCCCTGGGGCGACCCAACAGCCACCTTCCAGTACCTGAAGGGAGCTGAGAAAAAGCCTGGAGAGGGCCTGGTTACAAAGACCTGCAGTGAAAGGACGAGGGGCAATGGCTTTAAGTTAGAAAGGAGTGGATTTAGATTGGATGTAAGGAAGGAAATTCTTTACCATGAGGGTGGTAGAACACAGGAACAGGTTGCCCAGGGAGGGGGTTGAGGCCCCATCCCTGAAGACATTCAAGGTGGGGCTTGATGAGGCTCTGAGCACCCTGCTCTAGTTGAAGATGTCCCTGCTCTCAGCAGGGGGGTTGGACCAGATGACCTCTGGAGGTCCCTTCCAACCCAGACATTGCTATGATTCTACCAAATATAAATGCTGATGCTATCTCTTGGTTGATGTAGGATGGGAAAGAGAAGAAGGAGGTAAAGTGAGAAGTTAATCTCTTACTCTCCACCATAGTACATTATAATGGGTCATCTTCAAATGTGGAGGACCCTTTGTGACTAAGGCACTGACCAAAAAACATGTAGAAGAAGAAGCAGTGGCCAGTGAAGACCAGTTTGTGGCCAGCACGTGTCCCCCTGTGCCACCAGGTCACTGAGCAGCCATTTGGCCTGATAAAGGAATGCTTCTCTCAGTCACCTTGTAGATGTTTCTGGGAATGGACAGTGAACCCCCCATCCATACTTAGGAAATGAGGTGGCTTTCTACTAAAAAAAAAATAAATGCATGAGAAGCGAAAATGGTATTAAAAGGAAAGATATAAGAAATTGGTCATTTTATTAAAAGGCAGATAAATAAAAGCTAAATACTTGTCTAAGATGTATTTTGCTGCCAATGATTTCTGTGTGACTTTGCAGTATCATCTGGTTAGTAGATTGACCTATCCAACTGATTGCCAAAATACCCTACCTAGCTTCACGGTGTGGAAACCGTCTCCGTTAATAAAGATATTCTCAAATTTGCCTTCCCTGGAGTTGAGACTGAGGTGAAGAAGTTGAGACTGACTTAGAAGTGAAGTTTCCTCTTCAATCTACTCAGTTTTTGACTGCAGGTGAATTGGTCTATGGGACTTTTCACAAATCCTCATAATTAATTAAATTAGTGAAATTGTTCAACTCATCACTGCATTTCCTCATGTTCTTCTTTATCTGATATGGTTTCCCTTTTGTTACTTAATGATGGTTTTGGAATTTCCCATGCATCTGGGAGGACATAACTTGTCTGGTCATCTTAATTGCTACAAACCTCATTATATTTACAAAATAGAATATGCCTTTTCCTCATGAACAGAAGGATGGTGCTGAGCTACAACATTCTGAATATGCATGAGTTTAAGAACATGATTTTTAGTGCCATGTAACTTCCAGAGTAGTCATTATTCTGATGGCTGAACGAGAATGATGAATATGGCTCATTGGAAATCCTTGACAGGAATTAGGTATAAAGCTCAGAGTATTGTTAGGTCTGGATCAGGTGATCTTTAATTATGACTTGCTGAGTTAATGGGACTCCAAAGCATAATTTCTATGCTTATCACCTTTAGCCCAATTGCAATTTGACTGATTAGCCTTTTTCAGAAGAGGAATGTTGCTCGTCACTAGTGACGTAACATGTTCATGCTCGGGCTCTGTGCACAGCAGTCAGCAAAGTGTGAGCCTGCATGACAGTCTGGGAGCACACGAGAACTCCTCAGTGACACGGCTCTGGAACACATTCCAGGTTCCTCAGCAACTGAGTCACTGGAATGAGCTTGTAGCCACTGGAAAGGACAGACACTGACTGGCCACAGCTCCATTGCCTTGTAAACCATTGGAAAACCATCCATGAGCTGCTTAACCTTGATCATAATCTGTTTCTCCTGGTTGCTGAGGCAACTCTGTGCCAAAATATGTTGGGGTGGTTATAAATCTTCTGGTGGGACATGACTTCTTGGGCCATAGTCCCAGCTCACTTACAGTGGGGTGTCAGTTTCTGTTTGTTCAGGGCAGTAAGGAATGTGTCTAAGTTAATTATTACTTGGGATTTCTGTACATCTACGTCTCTGAAACAGAAAAACATTTCTAAACACTTCTGGCAGCACTGAGTTTTCTCCCATTTTCCTTTGCGTATCCCAGACTGATTCTGCCATGTGTATTCTCAACAAATTGTATCCAGCTCGGCACATATGATAGGATCTTACTTGGCAGGTGAAATGCTGGAACAATACAATTTAAATTTTTCTCCTGTTTTTACATTTCTCAGTAACTAAAGAAAGTGCAGAGTGCTAACACTTGCTGCAACTCCACAGTGCACCTGAAAATTAGCTTGCTTGTTTTACTGTTCTATTTACAGGTTTTAAGATGATAAATAGTAGCATATGAAGAATTTTCATAAGGATGTCAAATGTTTTCTATAGCTTTGTTGATACAACATGAGTGCAGAAAAAACCACTTGATTAAATACAAACATCAATAAATACAACTCAAACATAAGCTGAATAGTAAGCAAAGGCATTGCAATTCCAAACGAAGCATATATATGAGATTAGCTCCATCACTGCTTTCTTCCAGCTCTGCCCAGTCTTTTCAGTGAGCTTGGGATGTCCCCACAACTCCAGCACAACCAGTCTGGCCACAGTTACTCATCCCTGTCTTTTCTACTTCTTACTTCCCTTCAATAATGGCCAGGGCTAAAGATGAGCTTGAAAGGAGAAGAAAAGCCCATTTGGCAGAGAGAAACACTGTAAGAAAAATTTTGACAGGGGTTGTAAAGCAATGGGAAGAGGACTCCTGTTGAACACCATCAACACCATGGTCTACCTGAAATGCCCAAACTCTTAATGTGTTGTGGTTTGGGGGGAAGGAGAGGTGTTTGCCTTTAAAAAAGAAAGCACATTTTTTTCCCACTTGCTGGCAAGACTGCCTTTCTGACATGTGAAAGGTTTTCTTCAAAAAACTTCTTTCCAAACATCCTAAAGGACAGATTCAGTCACACTGGCAAGCATAATGGTATGGCAGTGCTGCATCAGGGGAGCAAGTTCTGGTACTGGCAGCTCTGTAGACCAGTGTAATATCAAAGATCAGCCTACATCTTGCTTTTACACAATTTTAATATAGAGCCTCAGGGAAGTCTCTGAGACAGACCTTCACCTGAAGTTGAGAGTTTCTTCTCTAGCTCTTTATTGTGCACAAAGTATTTCCATCAGCAGAACCACACACTGAATGGCTCGGATATAGAAAATGGTAAAGACACCACTCTGAGGTCCACCTGACTCATTGCAGACATCTGACTCCCAGCTTGTCACTGTGAGTTCCTTTTGTAGTCATGGAGAGAAAGGGACACTTAGAAGCATTATTCATCTTATCTGTAAAGCAGCTGGCTGAATTAGGTCAGATGAATCACATCCTAGAAGCAAGTGGTGGGTGAGTAGAATAGACAGCCAACAGCACCACAGATGTCTGACGTTAGCTGAGATGAGTCCTGTTTATGAGCATTGTTGCCAAGATCAAATGAAGCTATAGATCAAGAGCATGTCTAGGTTAGCTATTGTGTAGTAAGTGATGAGATTATCTCTTCACCCCTTCCTTACCCTTAAATAGCATTCTTGGTATTTCTATTTTCCTCCAAACTGAGTTTGCCTATCATACTACTTAGTAATTGTCCAGTGGTATTGTAACCATACATGACCTATTGATTATTGAAATAGAAACTTCTATGTATTCAAATGCCATCAGACCTGACTGAGTCACTGACATATCATGCAAAGTCCTCTTTTTTTAATAGTTCCTATAAAGCAGTAGTTAATCTTCTTTCTAGCAGCAGTCAAATGGGCAATTTATCAGCAATATTGCATGTATTAATTTATTGAGTTAGTGTGCCTTTGGCTTTACAAAATGGTATTGACACCTTATCCGTAGAAACCATGTTGTATCCAGCAGAGTGAATTTGATGTAGAGTAAAAATAAGTGCTGAGATTCACTGTGACGTAACGAGACATAGGAACTGGGATGAAGTTCCACCTTACCTCAGTTTAGATGGCTAGCCCTACTCTTGTGATGGGATTTCAAGGATGAGGAAAAGGCTGAGATACTTTATGCCTTCTTTGCCTTAGTCTTAAATAGTCAGACCTGTTATCCTCATGGTTTTCAGTCCCCTGAGCCGAAAGATAGGGATGGAGATCAGAATAATCCCCTCACAATCCAGGAAATAGTAGTGAATGACCTGCTAAACCAACTGGACACCCACAAGTCTATACAGCTGGATGGGATCCACCCGAGGGTGCTGAGGGAGCTGGTGGAGGAACTTGCCAAGCCTCTCTCCATCATTTATCAGCA
>VWZY01000958.1:28437-73003 GCA_013399075.1 Chloroceryle aenea
AAAAGGAGGTTGTACGAGGCTGGTGTTGGTCTCTTCTCCCAAATCACTAATGATAAAGTGGGAGGAAATGGCCTTAAGTTGCACCAGGGGAGATTTAGATTGGATATTAGGAAAAAATTCTTCAGCGAGAGTGGTTGGGCACTGGACCAGGCTGCCTGGGGTGGTGGTGTAGTCACCATCCCTGGAGGGGTTTAAAAAACGAGTAGATGCATCAATTGAGGCTGTGGTCTGGTGGATACAGAGTTGTTAGGATGAGGGTTGGACCTGATGATCCTCGAGGTCCTTTCCAACCATAATGATTCCATGACTGTATGATTCATTGGACCCAAACATATCTCTTATCAGGATGAGATGCATTGTATCCTCTAAGTGATTTATTCCATTCTTTGATGATTTCGGATCCCTGGGTGAGGGGGTTAAAAGTCTGCACTTGGTAAGATGGGTCCTGTTCTTCCAGTTTAAATGGAAAAATGATGTTGGACATGACAGTTGGGGAGGAATTAATTTTGTTGTGGGCTTAGCTGATTTTTGTCCTTTTTGTTGGAAATAGCATGGCATCTCTTCTGAGGTTAAACTTACAGACATGTTCATCTTGACAAAGTCAATCGTATTAAAACAAAATCCTGTACTGGAATTACCAGTTACATAATCTATGAAACCCTTCATTAAGGACCAGTTGTTGTAACTTCTTGTGTATATAAATAGTTGTTGCTCTGCCCATTTCAACGTGTGTGCATCAGTTCATGCCAGATGAGCATCTGTCCCCAAATGTTCAGTACATGCTTCTCAAGATGCTTTTAAGAATGTAGTGAGAGGAGGATTATGCTAAATGCTGGTTTATTTCTGTATTGGTTCATTCAGAAGAGATGCACTGAGAAAAGCAAATAAATTAACATATGTCCTTTTTATCTGCCTAGTTCTTTCTGTGTTCCTCACGCAGGATTTTAGAACAGGGAAGTCTAGACTGGGTAAACTGCTCATGTTGAAGATTGGCTTCCGGGACCTATTTTATTTTGTATCATGTTATTTCTAAAAGGATCTACTGAATTCCTTCGAAGTACTGAGCTTGAACTCAGAGTCTAATGGTACATGAATAACCTCAGCTACATGCCTTACATGGAATGGTAGGATGGCAAGGTTTCTAGGCAGAGTAGTAAGGAATCTGAAACTTCAGTAAGGAAAAGATCCAGGTAAAACACATGTAATGGAGAGAAAACTTGGAAGTGTTAAATAAGTGATCAGATTATCTAACTTAAATGGACATGTGAGGAAACCATATGGGGTAACTACCATCATCATCCCTCAAACTACTTCACAAATATTGCCTGATTCATCATAAAAACAGAAGCATAGAACTCTCTGGGTTGGAAGGGACCTCCAGAGGTCATCCAGTCCAACCCCCCTGCTGAGAGCAGGGACATCTTCAACTAGAGCAGGGTGCTCAGAGCCTCATCAAGCCCCACCTTGAATGTCTCCAGGGATGGGGCCTCAACCACTTTCCTTGGGCAACCTGTTCCTGTGTTCTACTACCCTCCTGGTAAAGAACTTCTTACATCCAATCTAAATCCACTCCTTTCTAACTTAAAGCCATTGCCCCTCGTCCTTTCACTGCAGGTCTTTGTAACCAGGCCCTCTCCAGGCTTTTTCTCAGCTCCCTTCAGGTACTGGAAGGTGGCTATGAGGTCTCCCCAGGGCCTTCTCTTCTCCAGGCTGAACAATCGCAGCTCCCTCAGCCTGTCCTCACAGGAGAGGTGCTCCAGCCCCTGATCATCCTTGTGGCCTCCTCTGGCCCCGCTCCATCAGGTCCCTGTCCTTCCTGTGCTGAGGGCTCCAGAGCTGGATGAAGTGTTCCAGGTGAGCTCTGACCAGAGCAGAGCAGAGCTGCAGAATCCCCTCTCTCCATCTGCTGGCCACACTGCTTTTGATACAGCCCAGGATGTGATTGGCCTTCTGGGCTGCAAGCACACCCTGGCTGCTCATGTCCAGGTTCTCATCTACCAGCACCCCCAAGTCCTTTTCTGTAGGTTCTTTTCTTGTGCCTGAGCTTTAAAGAAAATGGTCATCTGTCGCTAGCCCTTCAGGTTATATACTTTGGAAATACAGCCCTGCCTATCTCATGCTAAATACTGGATTTAAGTAGCTACGTTTGGAATGGTGTCTCTCCAAAGTCTGCTAGCAATTTGCCCATTGTCATAAATCAAATTAGTTTCAGTCTGAATTCAGAAATGATGCCCAACCCCATATTTATACCATACTGCACCTTGAGTTTTTTACTATCCTGGAGATTTTTAATCTTAGATTATGTATTCATATCAACCTTGTGAAAACAGAAATTACACTTATAGAATCATAGAATCATGGAATGTTTTGGGTGGAAGGGACCTGTAAAGGTCATCCAGTCCAAGTGCTTTGCAGTGAGCAAGGACATCTTTAACTAGATCAGGTTGCTCAGGTCTGCTTAGCCTGAGTCAAAGCTTACCTTAGGAAAAAATCCCGTCTGCTCTTTGCACAAGTGGAGATGTTCACCTCTCTTGTGATTCCAAGAGAAAAGCTATAACATACATTTGCAAATAGTCCAGAGTGTCCTGATAGCATGCAACAGGCTCTGCAGACACTGGTATTTCAACAAGGCTGGTGCTGTGTTAAGACTCTGGGCTCTCCCGAATCATAGAATCATAGAATCACAGAATCATAGAATGCTAAGGGCTGGAAGGGACCTCGAAAGATCATCCAGTCCAACCCCCCTGCCAGAGCAGGGTCACATACACCAGGTCACACAGGAACACATCCAGGTGGGTCTGGAACATCTCCAGAGAGGGAGACTCCATAACCCCCCCGGGCAGCCTGTTCCAGTGTCTGTGACCCTCACTGTGAAAAAATGTCTCCTTATGTTTCTGTGAAACTTCCTATGCCTCAGCTTCACTCATTACCCCTTGTCTTATCATCAGGCATCACCGAGAAGAGCCTGGCTCCATTCTCCTGGCACTCACCCTTTATAGATGTATAAACATTGATCAAATCACCCCGCAGTCTTCTTTCCTCCAGGTTAAAATGCCCCAGCTCCCTCAGTCTTTCCTCAGAAGAGAGATGTTCTGTTCCCTTCATCATCTTTGTGACCCTGCACTGGACTCTCTCAAGCAGTTCCCTGTCCTTCATGAGCTGGGGGACCCAGAACTGGACACAACACTCCAGATGCAGCCTCACCAGGGCAGAGTAGAGGGGGAGGAGAACCTCCCTCGACCTGCTGGACACCCCCCTTCTAATACACCCCAGGATGGCATTTGCCCTCTAAGCACTGTTTAATGGAAAGATCCAGAGTGGCCTCCCATTTCTTTTCTCTACTGTGTGAAAATATGAGTTGGGCCACACAGTGAAAACCCAGCAGGTTGTCAGGTTTGGATTTGCAATGAGGGTCTGCAGCCCTGGCTTGGATTTTCCAGTTGTGCCCTCCATCTGCTGCACCCACTGATCTCCCTTCTCTCTTCTGATGCCTTGGTCTTCTTGGGACCTGCAGTAAAGCATCCTTGGCCTTGGTCATTAGAGTTTAGCTGAAATGATCTTGACTAATCATTATCTTCAGCAACGCTAGCAGTATTTATTTATGATCTGTCTGTCTGCACTTCTGTTCTAGAGGAGTCTTTTCCTTCACTGGGGAAGATTGCAATTCTTTGTAGTTTGTCCATCCAAAAGAGAGCTGCAGGAGAGCAGACAGGTCTAGCCTGTTAGAAATGGGGGTGGCATTTAACTGACTGCTTCCAACACATCTATTTCCACAGTGACTGCCTTTTATACACAAGACCCACATCACTGGTGACCCGCTCAGTGACCAGATCCACCCCTTTTCACTCTAATTTTGCTTCTCTTCATCTGCTGGGACGCAGTGGTTCCTGTCTGGCAGTAAGGGCTGGGGTGGTCTGCCACAGCTTCCCATGAGTCTGTTGCCCCAGCCTCCCCGCGCCGTCTGTCCTTGCTCCTTCTCTGAATGAAGCTGTGCTCAGTGCTCTGCTCCTGGAGTCACTGGGTAAGCACAGAATCACAGAATAAGTAAGGTTGGAAAAGCCCTCAGAGATCATCAACCATCTAGCTAACATTACCATGACCACTAAACCGTGCCCTGAAGTGCCATGTCTACTCATTTTTTAACCACCTCCAGGGATGGTGATTCCCCCGCCTCCTTGGGCAGCCTATTCCAATGCCTCACCACTCTTTCAGTGTAGATTTTTTTCCTGAAGTCTAATCTAAACATCCCCTGGTGCAACTCAAGCCCATTACCTCTCATCCTATTCCCAGTTAGTTGGGAGAAGAAACCAACACCCACCTCACTGCATTCTCCTCTCAGGTAGCTGTGGAGAGCAGTGAGGTCAGCTTCCTCTTCTCCAGACTAAACAACCCCAGTTCCCTCAGCTGCTTTTCGCAAGACTTGTTCTAGAGACCCCTCACCAGCTTTGTTGTCCTTCTCTGCACCCATTCCAGGCCTCAATGTCTTTCTTATAGTGATTTGTTACTCCTCAGGCAACTGTCTTAGCATGCTTGTGTTTAAAGTGCAGTAGAGAATGGTAAGGAAAAGTTGTCTCTTTACTTAAAGAAACCGTTTCTCACAGATACTTAATTACTGGAGGTGTAAAAGCTTTAAAAACACCTGCTTTTCAAAACCTTTTCATTCTCCTCTGAAAATCAGAGGTCTTTGGATAGGCAGAGGAAAACTGAGGAACTGAAAAACTATTATACTGTTGGTTTTGAACAACTTGCTGGGTTCAGAAGGCTAGTGTGTGCCAGTCATCCTGTGATATTTAGCTGACAAAGAGTCTTTCTCTTATTGTCACTTCTTTTTTGCTTAAGTAGATGAAAACTTTACTTCATTAAAAACCCAGAAGGTGTATTCCATTATATGAATACTAATCCCAGCAAAGAAAAAGAAAATGAAGCACAACTCTGCCTGTCTCTCCTTACACCAGAAGACACTGATACATCATCAACATTCAGCTGAAATCAGATGTCACACGATGTATTTTACATCAGGCTGCATAAAAATACTTGTTAGATTTGTTAAGATTAATCTCAAGGCTTGTTTCAAGGTGAAGCTACACAACAGTATCAAAAACTGTCATGAAATCATTACAAGCCAGACCATGGGACTGCAATTTTCACATTGATCCTCCCCTATCAGCAGCATTGACACAGACAGGCGTGTGGGAGCATCCCTGCAGCAGAACCCCGACGTGTCCCCAGCTGCTGGCCAGTGTCTCCAGTAGCTCTGAAGCAACAGCAGCTGATGTGGACGGGTGTACCAGGTGAAGCTGAGCAAGACCTTCAGAGGAGGGCCGTATGCATGTATGTGTGTAGCTGTGTGTAGAAAAGGGAGAGCAAGAGAAGAGGCGCAGATCCGCTGACCAAGGCTGCTGACTCCCAGGAGCAGTTCTCTGCCAGCTGCTTCCATCAGCTTTAAGTACAATGGACGTTTATGATAATCCACTGGGAATCTTTACCGTGATCCAGTGAGTAAGCTAATACAGCTGTACTTCGTTTCTAAGCTAATGGGAAAATGAATATTTAAATATATGCATACTTTTGAAGGGCCATATGGTTTTAAATATCCACACTTCTGTGTCCTTAATGATAAGACATGTTTTGAAATTACTTAGTTAAACAGTGAAAATAGTTTGACCTTTGAGTTAGAGGAATCTAAGTAGCATTGCAACAAACGGTAACGCAGACATCCGAGATAATTCATTGAAAATGCCATAGAACTGCTGTGAACTTCAGAAAGCACAGAAAAGAATCAGCTATTTTCTTTCTCCAAAGAATATTGACTCTCTGAGAAGTTGTAGGAACTCTCACCTCTTTTAGTAAGCAGGAATTTATTTCACAAATGCATTTGAAAGTTCCTGGAAGTTGTGAAGATGATTTCCCATTATACTGCATGGTGTGTTTTTCTTTAAAGAATGAATTAATACCTTAGATAAATTATTCAAGATTTCACTGTGTTGTATGTATATTGAGTCAGAGCACAGGAAATGTTTGCTTAAAGAGTGTCTCACTGCATTTCTTTGTCAGAAGAGTTTGTCCAAAACTTAGGAGGGCTGGGAGTCGGTGTGCCTGGATTCTGCTTCCACTGCCACCAAAGGCAATTCAGCCAAATGCACATTAGTTGTGGGTTTGGATTTTGGTTGGTTTTTTTTTCTTTTGTGCGTCCGTGTTTTTTCATCTCAAAAACTGGTGTAAAACTAGAACTTGCTGAATAGTTGTGTGGAAGGGAATAAGATTTGCATAGTCCAAATCTTCAAGTATTGTAAAGCTTTGGATTCAGCTATTTCCTTTCTACTTGAATAGAAGTGTCTTTACCCGTGGAACTGGACTGCAGATGAAACAATATTCCCTGGGTCTTTCAGGAATCTTGGGGTTTTGTTTGTTTGTTTGTATGCTTTTTTAGTGGGGGTTTTTTAGGTTGGTTTTTTGTGTGTGTGTGAATTATGTAAGATCTTTTGCCTTTATTTAATCTTCCATAAATGAGACCAAATAAAATAAGCCTGAAGATATCTGTACATTTTCATTAATCATATGATCATGGGATTTATGTATCTTTTCCTTCTGCTTTGCTTCCTTTTCATTACTCTTTGTCATCTTCACTTATCAAGGCAAGTTTCAAATCTTTAAATCTATGCTAGAATTGTTTCTGAATAAGGACCTTGTCTTTTCAGTTCTCCAGTGAAAAGGCTAGAGTATTCTGGAGTGTCTTAAAGCGGATGTTAGAATTCTATATAGGAATAGAATATATATATTCATATAGGAATAGAATTCTCTCTATATAAATAGCTACTTTATTAACCTAAAGTCCATCCTTCCTCCTCTCCTGGCACACAAAGGCAGGTGGGCCACTGCTGTGGGGTCAGTTGATCCCCTCTTTCTGCATGCTGCAGGTGAATACAGGAACTGGGCAAATGGAAAAAAAGCCTCAACAACAAAAAACCAAACAAAACAGAGAATAAGAAACAGAGACACAAAAAGAATAGCAAATATATAAATAGGGAGCTGTATTCATAAATATTTCCCTTTCCCTGCCTTCTGTCTCCAAAGACAAAAATCCAAAAACTGAGCCTGGAATGGACAATGCAGCTGGAATCCAATCACCACATTTCCAAGAGCAGCAGAGGGAGAGGAGAGACACTTCAGCTCTGGGCACACAGGGGACCTGCTTGGGGTAACGCTGTTGTCCTTGGTCTCCCAGAAGCTCCAGATACTGTGTCTTTGAGGCCTGTTGAGCTGCTATGTAAAGCAGTGCAACCACTGCCAGGCTA
This sequence comes from Chloroceryle aenea, assembly GCA_013399075.1. NCBI lineage: Eukaryota > Metazoa > Chordata > Aves > Coraciiformes > Cerylidae > Chloroceryle > Chloroceryle aenea. The sequence continues at coordinate 35,733 of VWZY01000958.1, forward strand.
AAGGGGTACAGCAGCTGAACCCCTTCAGGAAGATTTTCCAAATAAATTGATGGAAAGATAGAATTATTTTACTATATGCTCCTTTGCATTTCAGTGGGGCTGAAGTTTAGTTGCAAATTCACATTTTTTCAGTAGTGGTTAAGGGCACTTTAACCCCAAAGACTGTGTACAGTGGGTACAGTTATTAAAGGACATATGCACTGGAGTTATGCTCAGCAGGCTTAGAACTGCTCATTAAATGTGGGTTGTTGTTTTTTTTTGTCAAGTGTAACTCTTCGAGTACATTACGTCAGAACAAAAGATGCTTGGAATGCGTGGGCAGTGCTTGTGCAGGTTCTACAATAGAGCCATGAGGAAGAGGGAGAGATCTCTATTATGCATATTCCCCTTGAAACTTGAAGAAAGCTGGCAAGTCCTGCACAAGCATAAGTAATATTGATAAGGAATTTAGGAGCTTAAAAAGAAAAGATATATATTCAGACACAGTCATTACAGTCTCAGTTATTATCTGGATGAGGAGTGCCAGGGATAAAAAAGGGATACACAGTGAATTAAATGTAGATTCTTGTAGAGTCATCAAGCCCCTGTATCATCTGTTGCAGAAGAATTCAGTCATAAGAGAGGTAGGCTGAGCTTTTTCCAGAGAACCCAGCTATCCCCCTGGAAGTCAGTCATACAGCTCCCTCACTGCTTGTGAAAAACCTACCCACAAAGCTTGATTAGGGATGTGCTCCTTGATATAAATGGCTGAGGCTTCAACTCTATGAAAACCATTTATCTCTATAAACAGCAACACTTTGTTGCTCTCAGGATGGAGACAAACCCAAAACAACCCAAAACAACCCAAAAAAGGATCAAAGAAAGCAGTATAACTCATCACCTTTTTCAACAGCTGAGCAGTGAGGGTCACGCCTGTACATTGGGGTATTTTTCTGATTCTGTTTCTGACTTGTTTTTCTCTGAATGCCAGTCAAGCTGACTGTGAAGTGAGCTTGCAGGAGTTTAAACAGAGGAGTCAGCTTTTGGGGAAACAGTGCTCGTGGTTTCTGAGATTTGGAAGCAATAAACATCTCCCTTATGCAGCCGCATAGTGCTGTCCCCAGAGCACCACTCCTGACTCGTGAAGCATGGTAAGAACAGCCATCCCTCCATGGACGTGCTCGGAAGATGACAATCTCTGGCAGTGATGGCCTGAGCCAAATTTGCTTTAGGAGCCAGTTAGTATCAAATTGTGACAGAAAAGGCTCATAATGTCAAAGGACTTCAAAATCAGTGATTTCTACTGCTCGATTTTAAACTTGCAAATTACAAAAAGGAAAGTATTTCCTGATTTGAATCTCTTTGAGAGATTCAATTACATAACGGGACAGCAGGATGTAGTCCTACTTATTCCAAGGGGAAAAAAATCTCACTAGCAGTCATAGATGTTTATCAAACTTAACAGTCTTGTGTTTAACCCTGTACAGACAGGGTGAGCAGAAAAGAAGCTTGACATGGGCAGCCAGGGTGTGCTTGCAGCCCAGAAGGCCAATCCCATCCTGGGCTGCATCAAAAGAAGTGTGGCCAGCAGATGGAGAGAGGGGATTCTGCAGCTCTGCTCTGCTCTGGTCAGACCTCACTTGGAATACTGCATCCAGCTCTGGAGCCCTCAGCACAGGAAGGACAGGGACCTGATGGAGGGGGGGGTTGGACTGGATGACCTCTGGAGGTCCCTTCCAACCCAGACATTTCTATGATTCTATGATTCTGTGCCTGCCACAGGCAGGGACACCGGCCACTAGGTCATGTTGCTCAAAGCCCCATCCAAACTGGCCTAGGAGATCCAAATGCACGTTAGCATTACCAGTTTAGTCCAGACTGGTCGTGGACTTACTCGGGAAGCAAATATCCTGTTGCATTTACAGTACTTGCATTCTGAGTGTAAAGTGCTCTTGCAGCACACAAACTGGATGCCGCTCCCATGAAACCAGATGGGGTCCATCAAGGCACTTGTTAAACAACAACCACTGGGCATTCTGTGCCGGGCCCAAATGAGAGAGACTCTGAAGTAAAATCCTTACAATGTGCCCAGGGTGGCCCTCGGCTCCTCTGCGCCTGCTGTTTTGCTCTATAGATCCACTCCAATTACATTGTGCTGCTCGCTAATGCAGAGATGCCCTAGACTTCTAAAGGGGACAGTCAAAACCAGGCTGGCATTGGTCCAGATCAGCTATTAGCTTGCCAGCCTTTGCAGTATTTGCATTGAGGTTATGGAGAGGTACCGAGCAGGAAATCTATGCCTGCAGTGTGAGTGATGTTTAAAGCAGTTTTTAGCTCTAGGTTAGATGAGGGTTTTCTAAAGAGTGGTCTTAGTGACTTTTTTTGCTGCCAGATAAGATGTGGTGTTCTCTTTCTTTTTTTCTTTTTTTAAACACTGTGCTCATCATCATCATTATGTGGAAGATTGTGTCAGGATGGAGCAAGTTCTAGACAATGCCAGCAAAAAATGGCAGTAAAACCCACTGTCACAAGCCATCCACACTGAAACAAAAGCAAGGTAGGGCAAGTCTTACAAATATTCTTTCAGAGAGATCATCTGTGATGTAACTGGAGCTGTGACCTTCCTTAACTCACAGGGGATCTTTTCTGCTCAATAGGACCCTGAAATAGCTGACTTCTGGCTAGATTTAAATAAGCCACTTGTAAATAATTTTGTCATGTGTACTGAGAGGGAAAAATTCTGTCTGTAATTGATTTTGTTCCTGTACTTTCAAAGCATTTTGCCACGAGCCCTCTGTATTGACAGTCTTCCCAGACCTACAGTAAATTCACAGTGACTGCCCTAAATGTCTCATGTCTGCTATTTTCTCTTTTCCTGCATGTTCGTGTTGTATAAACATTGAAAACATTCCTACCCCTGTAATATTTGTATTCTGTGGTAAAGTGTCTGAAAAGGTAAATGGATAAGCTTGTTCTGTGACCAACTCTGTAAAAGATACTTTACTGAGAAGGTATTGTTGGGAACAAAACCCAGCTCTGTTAATCTGAGTTATGCTCTATTTATAGGGCATATATATTTTCTCCAGGAAGCATATTAATTTTAAATGGTTGGGATATTAAGATTATGGAGTCTTTTTCTTGAGTCAGCAGTTCCAGAGTACTGTAAGTGATTGTGGTTATCATCTCACAGTAAGACTGTTGGCCTGTCTCTGGGAAAGGACAGGGAGATGTCAGATACTGGCCACACAGCTCTGTTGAAAGGAACACAATGGTAGGCTTTAAGTTGGTGACCTACAACTGAAAGCCAAAAAAATCATTATGACAAGTACTATTGCTCTTGAAAAAGGTGAGAGATGGTCTTTTGGAGAAGGCCATCTGGCAAGGTGTTCAGTGTCAGCCCTGGTTTCAGCAGGAGGTTGGATGAGAGACCTTTGGATGTCTCTTTCACTCTGAATGACACTGTGATGATGTTGATAGGACAGTAGAGAGGAAACATCCTAGAAGTAGCTTATGGAAAATAAGTTTATGTGCCTCTCAGAAGTCCTAGATGTGTCACTTAAATGTAAGCAAAATACTGGTTTATGATGTTGATGAAATCAAGAGCACTGCAGGCAATTACAGTACGAGCACAAAAGATGATATTAGTGACTCAGATACATGGTTAAACTGGCAATAACTTGTTTTGTCACCTTCCTCTGTGATGTCCTTCCATCCACCTTAATACCCAACACTTGACAGTGGCAGAGAATCGAGTGCTTCCTTCAGTCTTGGCAAAACTGCTAAAAAGAAAAGGCAGTTTCTCTTTCATACTGAGACCAACCAGCTATTTGTTGGTCTTTCACGTTAGGAGACCCAACTGAAACACAACTGTTCAGTGGTCCTGAATGTTTAAACATGCTTACCTGGTGCAGCTGCAGCAGAACAGCCTCAGATGGTTCCATTTCAGTTTGCAATAAAATCTCAATTATCAGTTTGCCCAAAATAAGCTCGCTCAGGCTTGCAAGGGTCTGGATGTGGCAGAGCAGAGCAGATCTTGGTGTGGGCTGAGAAATGCTGGTCTTCAGCACGACAAACTAGAACTCAGAGCAAGCAGGGGTCACTCTTCTCTGTAATCCATGTGTAAACATATTCCTGCTCCCCTTCAAGTCAATAGCATGTAGGTTTGCTGTTTTTTTTCTTTTTTTTGGAAGTGCTGTCTGGCACCTACCTGCATCATGAGTCACCCCTGATAATGTGGCTCTTTGAGCCCAGTTTTCAGAGGTATTGATTTATGGTGCTTCCACTGACAGCGAGTTTGGAACGGAGGGCTCTTACCTACAGCTCTGCAAATTGAGCATCAGACATTTCTAGTGTTTGACAGCAGAATCAATGGTCATTTGAAAGGGTTCTTATGTATATTTCTGTGATTTTGTGGTGGGTTTACTGCAGAGATGCTGAGAAAGGAAAATATTCATTTGCATGCTACAAAGCATAGGCAAAGAGCCAGCTCTGTGCTGTTTCAGTATCTGATCTCTATAAGGCAAACATCCTTCTGAAAGGAGCTAATGTTACTGTCTATTCAATTCTGATTCACAGTTCAGCACTTTCTTCACTCAAAAACCCTGGGGAAGATTGTTAACTGTATTTTTCTCTTCTCCTTTTATCTTTATTCCTGGATTAAGTGAAGAAGTTACTGCTTCATGTTGCAGTCCTTTTTTCCCCTTGCAGTAAATCTTCTGCAATATTTTTTGCTATTGTTAAGCTGTGTGTCACACTTACCCCTGCTAATTTCAGGCTGAAATCATTAATTATTTTTAGGAAGAACCCTCGTGTTGCATGGTATGAATTGTACCATGGGGGGTACATGCTGTTAACTGATGCACGTGTGCACACATCTTCAAAGGCATCAGAACGTGCTTTTCATCAAACCCATAGAATTGCTCTAAAACATTTCATAGCAAACGTACTCGATTAATGTTTTCCTTCTGTTTATGAGCACAGATCATAATATTTAATGTTGTTATTTGTAGAGTCTCAGTGGTAATTTTTAATCTGCTGTTCACTTGCTGCCTGTGCACTGCAAACGCTACAAAAATCAAGTGACATGGGTCGCTAGGTGTGGTTTCTTCTTTCAGAGAGGATATGAGTGACTATTAAAAGGGGCTTCTGTGAATGCAAACTTTTAAATTATTTTCTATATATATCATCCAAACCACAATTTGTATTTATCACTTGTATTCCTGCCAGGAAATTTAATTGCTCTTCACACAGACCAAGTATGGAGAACAAATTTAAATATTTAAACCTTTCCAGTATATGCTTTATCTGGAAAAATAAAAACAACCTACAAAACTCTTAAAATTGGAAGCAACTTTGCATTTATCAGCAGAAAGATTAGTCATATTCCTTCTCATCAGTCAGTGTGCTTATGCTTTCTCTAACACAGCAGTTGCCCTCTACACCTGTAGTGTCCGTATGGACCCCTTGCCTTTCCAGATGAACAGACACAGGAGCTAATTATTCTTCCGCTGATCCTCCAGGTAAAGTCTGGGGAGCATTTTGGAAGCACAGCATAAGCCTCTCCCTGCTGAACCAACATGCCTAGTATGCTGAAATGCTGAATAAATAGCTCCTCTCCAAAATCAATGCCTGTTATATATTGCTGCTCCATTTAAATAACATCCTGTTTATCTCAGGGCTTCAGGGTTAGAGCTGTGGAACGTGCAGGCAAGTTATTCCTGGCAGTTTCCAGCTTCATTTGCAGCCTGGCTAGGGAAGAACAGGCTATTGGGCAGTCTTTTTCGTCTGCACACTTTTGCATGGTCCACTGTGGCCTTACTGACAAATTCACTCCACCAGAAGTGACAGGCCACAGCAGCATCAGGTGGGCAGCTTAAAGCTTTCCTGGCAAGTCGTTCCTTCCAAGGGGGAGTCAAAGCCCCTGCAGATGGTCTAGACCCTTTCTACTGCAACCCCCTCCTGGAGCTGTGTCTGCTGAAGTACCACCACGCTCAGTGGAGGGTGGGTGGGATTAAGAAGGCTCTGAGCTCATGGTTTGGGGCTGCTGCTGCAGATGTGGCTGCCCAAGCAGAGGCATCCAGAGCGTTTGTGGGTTTGACTGCTCTTACTCTTTCTTGGTCACATCTTTCAGCACTGCTGCAGGGGCCTGTACAACAGCTGTGCCTTGCAATTTCTGCTTCCCAAGATAGGAATTGCCAGGTGAGAAGCTTTGACAATTTCTCTGTGGTGCTACAGCAAGAGCCTTTTGCAGGAGGGACAGCCACTTCTACCTACCTTCCTACGTTTCCCCAGGTACCTTTTAGCAAAAAGGTCAGAGCTGCACAGCTTGCCTGGGGTCTTAACTAAAATCCTGCCAACAGTCCTTGGGATCCAGAGTGGGGGAAACGTGCTGCATTTCATTACATGTTTGTCATTCAAATGAGATTTCCTTTTCTCTTATGGCCAAAATCCAGCATTCATATTTTGTTAATATTGATATGTTGAAGCTGGAACAGCACAGCTTAATGGATAAATGGAAGAGATATATGAGTGAGTGCTTGTCTAGTTCCAGCCTTGATCAGCTGGCAGTGTAGGGGAGGTAGGTACGCCTGTGGGATATGAACAGGTAGCATCAGCCTTCTCCAGAGAAAGTGCCCAACATCCCTGCTTATACTGCTGCAGGAAAACACCTCTCCAGCTGTCAGTCCTTCAGCCTCCTACAAGAGGAAAAATGGATGCTGTTTATTGTGACTACACATCCGTTTAATTGTTTATAACCAAATATTTCACCCACATAGTAAATAAATTCCAACAGCCAGATATAACATCAAATTGAAAAAGTGCAAATCTTGCTAGGAAAATTGTATCCTTTCCTGTGTAAAAGCAGCAGCAGCAGCAGGGAGGAAAATGTCTCTTGTAATTTTTTGTATTCAAAGTTGCTGTTTACTTGTTTCTAAACAGTTAAGCTTGCCTTAAAAGGATACTTTAAAACATGAGGAAGGAATGCATTCTTTTCAAGATCTGCAGTTTTATTCCTTGCTGAAGGTCATGAATTTTGGCTCTGCAACTCATTGACCTAGTCAGGAAGAGACTTTACAAAAAATTAAGCAGCACTGAGCAGTCAGTATATCCCTGAGCATCTACATAGCAGAGAAGGCTTCTTATAAATTACTTTTCCTTGTCTCTAAGAAGCTTTCTCTCTGATTCATATGGGTCAAAAAAGTTCCTTGCATGAAAACAATTTAGAAAATTCAAAGGTAATCCAATTCTAGGCTCTCTGCCATCCAGGTGCTTGTACCCAGCAGGAAAAAAATATCTCCTTAATCCTTTTTTGTTTTCATAATTACTTGTTTTTCTACTTCCCAGCAGTTCTTCTGTTCGGTACAAAAGTTACCACATCCAATTATACCTTTTGTCCTTGCTTTTAAAATCTTCACATCTCCTTGGTTACCTATTAACACAAGATTAATCACTTGATTAATCTCAGATTTTCTTTGTTTGGTTTTATCTTTCACAGTGACAGCCACCAGCCATTTGGTGGCATGTGCTTAGATTTTTGTGTGGCCAATATATCTGTGTGATATGCATGAAGAAAAACGTGGGTAAAGTAGAGAGAAGGCAAGAGAGAGAACGTTAGCATCGCATTTAGCATGGTAAATACCTTGGCATTTTGAAATCCAGCTTCCACATGTGACCATCTAATAGCTTCAGATCTGCGTTGCTTTGTGTTCCATTTTTATGTAACAGAGGCCAACAGGAAGGGTGCTTCTTGGCAGTTAATGATCACTGTCATTGATTCAGCCAATCAGTCAATAACTGGAAATATCTGACCTTTATGTCTTCCTTCCTTTGATGATTCTCTTTCATCATGTATTTTTTTAACCTTTCCTCTTGGATCTAAAACTGTGTGCTTTGATATTAATGCAATGTGCCATACAACAAAGAGGTTTTTTTTCCCCAGACTGCTCCTGACAGTTATTGTAACTAAGAGGAAAGCAAGATTTCATTCTGAAAGCTCCATTGTATTTACACTGTCTTCCAGTAGCTTGTCTTTCCCTTTCTTACTTTTGCTGGAGCTGCTATCACCTTCTACTGTCCACAGCATCCATTCTTCACAGTTCTGCTCCAAAAAAGTCCTGAATTTGTCAATGACTGTTCCCTCAGGCTCTGCTACTATGGTGGTATTTTTATCTAGGGGATTTAAAGGTGTCCAAAATGACTTTCTCTGACAAGAATACACTGGCTGATCAATACTGTAGCTTTTTTGGGGGAAGAGGTTAATAACAAAATTTTAGTTTTCAGATCCCTTGGGGTTTATTTTGTAAGCCATTATAGTTTGAATATTGGCATGCACGGGAATTGAGTTACTAGAGTATGACATATAGTGATGTTCATGAAAAAACTTTGCTTTCTAAGCAATCTTTTTTAAAAGCTGCACATATGAAAGTAAATATTCTGGTCAGGGAGAAAGGTACTGATTTATTTGGGCACACATGAATACAAAATGGAATCTCAAATTTCCAAAGTGCATTTCTTTTAAATGATATCTAGTCAGTAAAGTGCTGAAGGCCATGCTTAACTCAGTTGCCCTCAGTGATGAAGCACAGAGCTCAAATCAAACCTGGGTGCTGCTGCTCTGACCTGCCAGAGCCTTAGAACGACAGATTTGCTCCCCATGATGGAGGCTTGGAAACACATGAGCTATGCAGCCAAGCACAGCACACATGGGGCAAGTTCAGCTCGGTGACTAAATTGATTTCCATGGTCATATTTTGTTTTGTCTCCTGGTTAAGCCTGTAATAGTATTTCATATAGAGTACATCACACACTGTAATCCACAAGAAAAAATGGGGACTGAGTCAGACCCTTTTTAAATGAAAAGCAGCACAAGTTCAATGATTTTAATGGCCAGCAGTCTCTGGTATTCCTATTAACATAGTGCCTCTAGCTGGAAAAAGGCAGGAGGGTTAATGTTTGATAATGTATTCTGGTCTTCCTTTGATGAAACACAGAGCTACTATGTCCTACCCAGTGTGGAATCTCTGTGTTTGACTCAAGCATCACAGAAAACGTTAGAGTTGTTCAAGAACTATATCTCTAAGCAATAGACTTTATGTATTAGACCATTCAGGTAGGTTTGGACAAGATTCTAAAGTGATAGGAAAGTTACTTCTTAATGTCTTTTGAGCTACTGTTTGTGAGGTGTTTGTAGAAATTACTCTGATTCAGTGAATCAGTGAAAACTCAACTATCACTGAGAACCCTGATCACCTGAGATACTACAGTATTTTTTTATACTGAAAACAATATAATCTTGGTATAGCACTCCATGAGCATGGTGCTTGATTATGTACAATAAGAGTTTAGCATCTCCAAAGCACCACTAAGTCTGGACATTAGTGTTATGAAAAGAATTATTAATTTATTTCCATACATTTTATTATTAATCTCATTCCCTCATAAGGAAAAAAGTCATGATAACAAACTCCACTTAGTAAAATAGTCAAAAAAACATCTCAGGATTGTATAATTCACATTTATTAAAGTTTATTATATCTTGTTTCCTGTTGCATTAGAGATCTGACTGTCTATTATATGGTTTTCTGTGCTAGCACATTTTTCCAGCTTTCCAGTAAATCAAGACTTCCTTGAGCATGGTATCAAAATCTGGTATAAATTCTATATCTGGACACACCTAACTATCCAGGTATAGCAACACTAACTACTGTGTATGTAGAAAAACAGGAGTGATATGCATATTCTTGTGTATAAACCCAGGTTTTTTTGAATGCTGACCGATTAATCAACGTCTTATGTTTTTTAACAATAACCCTTGTAAATTTTATAAAAATTAAACAGCCTTTTTTTGACCTGACATTTATCCAGCTACCTGAGATTCTGCTGAACCACATAGACTGTGCTCTTTGTCACTATCTGTTATCTAGATGGCACTGGCAAAAAGCCTGCTGTCACTGCTCTGTTAATTCAGAATGCAGCATGCATTTATGTTTTATTGCCTAAGATATTCATAAATACTTGTACTTGGTCAATATCATTATCTTTAATAAATCTGTACTACAGGCTGTACACCAGTAAATGTAGAAAACCAGCATTCAAATATATGAGGTAAATAAATATGATCCTAGGCCTGTTTACACTCGTATCGCCGTGCTGAAGTTAGGCCTGCTTTCTGAAGAACAGGCCAGGCTTCCTCTGAAATAGCTCGGGTTAGAGAGGGGGACACAGCATTTGTAGAGTGGGAGAAGATAGATAACCAAGAGCAAGGATTTCCTGGGGAAGGATTATGGCCAATAAACAGTCTCTAAAGAATGATAGCACAGTAGAACAAAAACAGCTGCAATTTAGTGGAAATAAGGGTGGTGTATGAGAGGACTGTGTAGCTAACAAACTCATGGTGGTCATTTCCATGCTACCTTTCAAGCTGAACTCTGCTTTGCATAGACTACAATTCATGTATTCAAGGTGAGTTGGCCAGGCTGGGCTTTGCTCTCCCTGTGGAGATCTCCTGGACCCATGAAAGGCTCACCCAGCACATCAGGCAGACCTCTGGAGAAAGATGAGCTGCTGCTCTTCCCCCCAGACCTTTAGTCATGTAAAGCTCATTACTGAACACAGCCAGGCAGTCCAGGCTATTTCATCCGGATAGTAGACTGTTTTCTGCCTCTCTGCTGATAGTGTTGGGGAAAACCTGTAAGCACCCCAGAGAACATTCAGTTGGTGGGCCTGCTCTTGGGAGCGTGCTCTCATTTCTGGCACCAAGCAGCCAGTGATGAACTGATACTCAAAATCCTCAGCTTCCTCTCACCTCTAGAAGTTCAGAACATGGCCTAGTCCCTAGTTCAAGACACAGATTCCTGCCTTGATCTGCTCGGTAACCCCATGGAAGATGCCTGTCTGTTCCCCGTCTTCAGCAGCGATGGTTACCACAATAACTTTGTGCCTTGAGACCAGCTGGTGAAAAATGCCACCCGTGAGCTGCCAAAGCCTGCCTCTGCTCACGGGGGAGAGCTACACAGACTGTGCCTGGGTAAAGGGACGCTGGGGAGAGAGCTCCAGTTTGCAACTCAGCTAATTAAACATTAATGAAATCCTTTCCAAAGAGGGAGGTTTGCTTCACACTTCTGTACGTTTAAATCCAATCTGTAAATGTTTGTTTTCCCCATTTTAGCACTTTAATTTATTCCTCAATTTCCTAGCCTTCAGAACGATAATAAACCGTACTAGATTTGAAATAGAAGTCTCCAAACAGTGGTTTGGCTATCTGTTAGGAGTTGCAATACCTATGGATTACCTTGTAAATCTAAGTTATTGTCACTCATGAGAGATTATTTCCATTTATTTTGTTTTATAGTGTAATACTTTGCAGCTATGGCTGTAGAGAAGTTATTTACTTGTGATAGTTCTAAACCCTGGTAGGTGATTAGATCATTTACTATGTAAAATTTGGGCCTCCAAAGTAGATGGTGCTAAACAGAGGAGTCCCAGCTGCTCCAACAATTTTATCCCTACCTAACGGGATAAATCTCAACAGAATTTTAGTTTGCTACTGGAAACAGTTACTAGAATTTATTTTTTATTGACTTCCCATGGTAGAGATGAGGTACAAAAAGCATCGCCACAGCACAGGACGATTTTAATTTATATAGAGAATTTAATGCCAAGAAAACAATCTTTCCAGATAGAAAGATAGTTTACTTATCGTAAATGTTCTTTCAACCATTTGGAATGAAAGTATTTTTCTCTGTTGAAGTTAATTCCTTCTCCTATTAGAATGAATCATCTATGTATCTTAAAGTACAAGGTACCTCTCTCTATTAAGATGACAGCTGGCCCTGGCAAAGGATAATCTAGCAACTCCGACATTTGGGAGATAGGTTGTTGCCACAAGCTCGCTGCTGATCCTCAGGAAAGGCATTCTATTAGATTTCTTGCCTGGAAAGTGAGATAGCTCATCCCGCAGAGCTAAGGCAGGATTTTTTCCTCTGGGTTTTTTGTTGTTCGGTGGTTTGTTGTTGTTTTGTTGGGAGTTTTTTCTCCTTTCTCTCCACATTCTTGTACGTTAGGTGGATCTGAATTTCTTCACTTAGGCAAAAAAGTGAAACAATGTGTTTGCTCATGAAACACCAGAACAGACTTAATATTGTCAAGTCCACCACCATCTTCCACAGGGAGAGAAGAGGACAGATGGAAACTCAGTTGCTTGCTGCAGGCTGAGAAGATTTTTTAACTGGGCAGCTGGAACACAGCTAAGATGTGCCTTCCACCAAAGTCTTTCTAAGCCCAGCTGCAGACACCACTGATGCAGGCAGTACTTACCTTACTTACTGTTCCAGACAGCTTCAGTACTGATTGGTGTTGGTAGCAGCTTGAATTATAGAGGGTCACGTCTGTTTAGAGTTTTATAAATGCAGATTGCCAGGGTAATTGCATGCACAACCAACATTAGCTTTTTTCAGTTAACTCAGTGACAAAGATTGAAGAACACCCCAGAATTACTGGTTCCAAGCCCTGCATGTAGCAGAAGATAAAGCCTCTTCCCCTAGACACTCACAGGATTTGATTAGAAAGTATAAAAATGTATTACTCCTGCTGTGTTATGTCTATTTGGGGCTCATTTAATGCATTTTTACTGTCCTAGCCCAATTGATCCAGACATAACTAAAATAAAAAACTTATTTAGAGAAGCAGGTAAAATGTTAGACTCTGTAAAACCAGAAGTATGCCATCAAGAATTTCAGTTCCTACTAACTGACACAAAAATGCTGGAAGGGATTGTTCAGCTTTTTTTCCCAAACTATTGCTTCTGGCTTAGGTTTCTGACCAGAAGTCGATGACAGCAGGTAATTCAAATATCAGTTTGAACAGCAATTTAGAGGAGATGTGATTTAACTCCTCATCCCCTGACCCCCTACATCTGATGCTAGTAGGATATACAACAGAGGAACTTCTCTCTTCAAACAGGAAACACTCGTGTTTAATGGATATGCTCACAGACTGATGTCAGCAGTTATCTTAGCACCTTTTTTTTCCTATGAAGCCTCCTCTCCTCTCCTCTCCTCTCCTCTCCTCTNCTCTTCTCCTCTCTTCTCCTCTCTTCTCCTCTCTTCTCCCTCCTGGAAGCTGCTGCCTTATAACTTCTTCTGTGTTAAGTAACAGAACACTGTACAAATGCAGTTAATTTCCCTTACCAGACTCACTGGTAGCACTCAAATATTTCAAAAGCAACTGATCATAGGGCTTAGTTTTCTATATGTTAAGGAAGTCAGTTTAACCTATATTTAAGTAAGGAATTTAACTTAAAGGGTTTGTCAAAGGACCCTTCAATCTCGCGTCCTTTGCAAAATCTCAGCTGATCTTTTGCTCCTTCTCCATTTTAATGGCTGCTTACCAGAAATTTAGGTAATTGCTCCCCCTCACTAGCTTTGTGGCTTATTAAGCTCTTTTTCACAATTTTTCTTCTAATAGGTCAGTGAAGTTGCTACTTGTCTATGATAACACTCAATTTATGTGTACCTCAAGAGGTCTAATTTTATGCAACTACTCTTACCAGGGTTGACTCAAGGTTTTTAAGGCATCCATGCAATTTGATGTCCCGAGCCAATGTCACCAAAAACATTGCCAGGGAAAGGTGACAGTGAGCACAAAGAAGACCCCTGGTGTAATGGCATTGCAGCTTCTGCTGCCACCAAAGACAGGAAATGTGGGAAAGCCAATCTGGGATATTGAAGCTGATCCTTTTTTTGCCCCCTCACAACCCACATGCCCTTTGCTGCATTTGGCAGTTCTCTGTTTTGCACCAACCTAGAGCTAGCATCACTCAGATGTCTTCTAGAGATTGAATATATGAAGAAATCTCTATCTCTAAACCTTGTTTTTTCCTATTAAAGAAGTCTTTGATGCTGATAGGTGTCTGTGAAGAGATGCCATGCGGGTTGCTAAAGATACCTGTGGCTGGAGATACTGGGATTTACAGGCTCAGTGACAAAAGGGCTCTCTCTTTACATTCCTTTCTCATCTTGATAATGTTTTTTGAATGCATCCTACCCAGAAGGTCTATGTCCTTTTTGCTTCAGCCTCCCAGGTTCATGATCTATAGCTCCTGCTCTGTTCAAATTCACCACAACAGCTTATGAGAACTGTTGTTGACAGCCTCGAAACATAAACTTCTGTATGCTTGGACGTGGCATTCTCACTCTCTTTTTATTATAAAGAGAATCTTTTGGAACTATCGTGATTTGTCCAGTAAAAAACAAGTTTTCACTTTAATTTCTATTAAAGTAGCAACATAGACCTAAAAAATATATTTGGATTATTGTATCCCCCCCTTTTTTTTTTTCCCCCAAGGAGTTCTCAAGTGATATTTCTCATTGGTTTTATTATTTAACAGAGTGATTTAAAATAATTTACTTATTGCATGGCATGGTCTAATCATATCACTGAGCATATTAGGTTGGAAAAAGAAATGTTAAAAAGCTCTCATTTCTTATTATGTAAACTTCATATTTTTCAAGAAAAAAAGAAGAAAAATGCATAACATAGATTTCAACAGAAGAGAAATTGTCCTTAGAAAAAATCCAGGAGGTCAGAACAGGGACACTTTCACATACTTAAACCAACAAAGGGTGGTTCATCCAAGCATTCTAGCTGCTCTTCCAAATAAAGTTCATATGTTCAGACACCCATGCATGCTGTGGTGAGTGTCCTTTGCACATTTTTGTCAGTCTCATCAGCTGAGTAGCTTGCTCAATAAAGAGCAAGCAAAAAAAAGCCTCACGTTTCTGATAGTTCTGATAAGTGTGTTCCATTACCAAGATTTGCAGCAAAATCACACCAGGTTGAGATCTTGTCAGAGCTCCCACAATTAGCTGAGCTGGGTCTTACTGGCAGGGAGACAGCAAGGTTCCAGCAGCTCCCAGCTGCTGCAGAGTTCAGCAGTGATTAAAGACGTGCCACTCTTCCCCTCTGAGCCAAGACCATGACAGCTTGTAAAGCCCCAGAACTAAGCTAGCAATATAATGTCAGCTTTTGGAAAGAACATAAAGCTGAAGTCCTGGCTACACGTGGTCATTAAATATCCCTTCAAGTCCTTGAAAGACACTGCGTGAGTCTCCTTTATCCCGAACAGATGCCACTTGGGTTTACTTCCTTATCTGACAGCTGATGTCCCCTCTGTAGCCTTCAGTGAGTGTGGTGGTCTGGTTTTGGGGACAGGGCTGGTGAGTGGGAGCTCTGCCTCACGCACAGCTTTCATCCTCTGCATGCCCAGTGTGATAGTGTGCTTTTCAGCTTTCGTGCTTGCTAGAGCAATCCCAGCAATGAGAGCATGAGGTTAGAGTTTAACAAGGAAAAGAGATAACCTCATTACTTGAGAAGCAGAATCACACAGGAGTTTTGTGGATTATCCTAAACTTTTGCATATAAAACCCGTTTACCGTTCCACTCGACCACGTCAGTACTAGGTACCTCCTACAGTTATCGCCCTCGGTTTGTTTCAGATACTTTTTAGAATATGTGAGGTTAACTATCCTTTGAGCATGCTGAAGTTCCTACCCCCTGCAGACTGGACTTTAAACATTACAAATCAAGTGGTAGAACAGCATGCACAGTTGCATTGATGCAAGTAACTACTTGGCATTAACAGTCACAGGAATGAAATAGTTTTTATCTTCTGACTGCCAGATTGGATAACTGAATAATGTATGTCCAGCTCAAAAGATAAAAGCTGTGAGTGGTAAAAGCTCTAAATTACCTAAAGCAGTATTCTAGTAACTATAAGACAGCTATAGTTTCACCAACTGCATTGCAACCAGTACTGTGTATCCAACTGAAAAACTGGGATACGGTAGTTTCCAGTGCAATAGAGCTCCCAGTTTGTGTCCCTAATGGATTAGGGTAGCATAATAAAGCTGGTGCTGGTTTAGGAATATGTATCTCACCCATTGAGAGCTTCAGGCCAGTATACATTAGGGAGAAGAGAGGAAAGCTCTATGGATTGTTGGGAAAAAAGAATATTTAAAAAAGCAGTTCCCCAAAGCTGTACAGCTGTTTAAGGTGTTATGAAAAATATGATGGAGATTAAGTAGTCAGCAAAGTGATTATGAGGTGGTCAAAGTTATTAAAAAAAAACAAAATAAAATCTATCACTTCATCATCTGGACGTCACTACTGAATTCACAGACTCTTGCTAGGAGGAGTAATGGGATAAAATAAAAGAGGAATGAAGGGTTGGATTGGAATACAAATTTTTTTTTTTTTCTAAGTTATTTTGAAGCTGATGTAGAACAAATTGCTACCTGCATTCTTTTCAGTCTTACCAATAACAAACTCACAAAAGAAATAAACAATATAAAAACTAAGAGAAGTAGGGAACTGCTTTCCAGAGCTCCTGCTCCTGACTCCTGCAAGTGCCAGGAATCACTCCACTTCTCTTCCACACAGACTGATTAGAAGAGTTTTGAAATTCTATTTTACAGCTTCAGTGTTTTGAAAATGCTGTTACCCTCAGTTCCTTTCAGTAGACAGAAACAGAGATCTCCAGAAAACCATTTCTCTCATCCTAAGATAGGCATCTAAGAAAGGTCATCAAACGGTCTTCTGAACGTGTTTCTATTAACTATAAAGGGAGAATACACTTAGATATCTAACTTTTAGAAGTCTGTGATTAGACAAGATGATTTGCAATCATCAAGATACTTCTAGACAACATATGCAACACCTCTCTGATATAAAATATAACTTTTTTTTTCCCCAGTTAGAAAAAGGCACTAGGCCCATGTTAATTTTATAATCCTGCCTAGAGTAAGATGGACTTTTTTCTTACTCAAACTAGACTGAGCTTTCAAGCCTTTCCTTCTCCCTCCCCCCCAAATATCATAATACTACAGGGGCATTGCTTTCTCTGTATTTCCAGATGTAACTCAAAGCAAAAGTGTCTGAAAGCTCGTGAAAACACTGTACTTGTCACATTTTCTGCTCAAATTCAAAGATTTCTGGTTCATGTATGATTCAAAGAATCATCTAAATATTAGGATGCTTATCCAAACAAAAAGGAAATTTCATTTTCTTGAGATTCATCTGTCATTGGTAATAATGATGCCATGAAGTAAAAGCCAATTATCCCACTAGACAAAATAATGAGAATAACAGTAGTAAAAGCAGCACTTTTTATGGTGATGCAAAGCTATGAGCTGCCAGGGAGATGAACAAGGAATGCAGGAGACATTTCCCATTATTCACACCAGGAGTTATACCCTGCTCCTTGCTGCAAACATCCCCTGATGTACAGTCTTGCAGAAAGTCAGATACTGTCCGCTCCAAACCATGGCGTGCATGGGTTCACATTGCCCGCTGAACAGCGGTACCTCACTCATTTCACTCTCCTCACCCTTTTCGCTGTATCACTCCTTTCTTGTGACCCTTTCTGTCAGAGATGTTAGTTTTAAAGCCAGCGTGAGATTAACTACATAATGCTCCCCTTTCAAGCCTGCCTTCTCTTTATCTCTACCCAGCCGAGCGCAACACTGGGATGCGCCAAAGCCTCCCCCGGGAAGAGCAGCGATTCCCTGTAGCCTGTTTGCATAACAGCTCACTTCCCTCTCTACCATGGCCACAATAAGAAGAGGGGCCACATTGTTTCCAGAAATAAAACAGATTACTTTAAGCCTAAACCTACTGCAGTGCCAGCATAATAATTCCCTTTTTTATCACATGTTTAACCATTTCTGAGAAAGCTACAACAGCTCCTCATTTGTTTATACGTGGTTGCTGATACAGGAACAGTCTGCAGCTGGGTTTATTAAGGGGTTGGGATTTTTGTCCCCGGTTTGAACAAATATATTCAGGGAAAAAAAAAAAAANATACCGGAAAAAAAAAAAAAAAAAAAAAAAAGCAAGCAGATGACTACACAACTACACAACTATTTGCTGTTCTCCTTAAACCACCCCTACTGAGAGATTTCTCTCAGTCTGTCCACTGGTTCTCCAGCCAGCTGAAAGGTATGTTCACCTTCTTTCAAGGAATGGTTGGTACTGCATTTTGTCATGAAAGCCTAGGTTATGGTCTCTTTTTTGATTAACCAAATAATTGACACCTTCTATGAGGAGGTTTTTTTCCATGTTTTTCCTCCCTGCACAATACATGGACTTACTCATGTTTTCAGTATCTCCAGCAGTTCTGACTTCTTCCCTTAAAGCTACAGTTTAATAAAGCAGGACAAGTGCTGTAGTATTTTCTCCTTAAAATAGAGTAAGACTTTAACATAGATGTAATCATAGAATCATTCAGGTTAGAAAGGAACTTTCAGTTCATCAAGTCCAACCATTAACCCTACTCTAGCACCACTGAGCCATATCCCCAGGCACCACATCTGGATGGCTTTTAAACACACCCAGGGAGGGCTGGTGACTCAACCCCCTCCCTGGCAGCCTGGTCCAGTGCCTGACAACCCTGCCAGTGAAAAATTATTTCCTTATGTCCAATTTAAACCTCTCCTGGGGCAGCTTGAGGCCNGTTCACTTCTTGAAGTGGAGTGTTTGACTACAGAACCACTGTCTTAGCTGAGGCCCTGGCAGTGCTACGTAAAAAGGATTACTTTATGGTTTTCTATCTGGCTATATGCTGGTATATTCCAGGGAAGTAGTAGCAAGTTTTCCACAGAATTTGCGTTATTGACTGCACTGAACTTTGGAGATGTCTGTAGCCTTTAAAGAAATTGCCCATTTCTGAAATTATTCTCCCTTTGCTGTAGCATCACAACTGAACACAGTATTTGAGGGTGACCTCACCAATGCTGAGTAAAGGTGGACAACTGCTTCCCTTGTCCTGCTGGCCACACTATCTCTGATATAAGCCAGGATGCTGTTGGCTGTCTTGGCCACCTGGACCCATGGCTGGCTCATATCCAGCTGGCTGTTGACCAACACTCCCAGGTCCTTCTTCACAAGGCAGCTTTCCAGCCACTCTTCCCCAAGCCTGTAGCGTTGCCTGGGGTTGTTGTGGCCCAAGTGCAGTACTCAGTGCTCAGCCTTGTTGAAGCTCATACAGTTGACCTTGGCCCATGGATCCAGTCTGTCCAAGTCCCTCTGGAGAGCCTCCCTACCCTCAAGCAGATCAACACTCCCACCCAATTTAGTGTCATCTGCAAATTTACTGAGACAAATTTACAAACCAAACCCACCTCTCTTAACTTTTTGCCTCCATAAATTGTCTCTAGTAATTTAAGTCTTTTTAAACTACTTATTTACATTCTCTATAGTCAACAGGGACAGTAACTTCCAGAGGGTAATTTATTCCCTGATGAGTGCTCAAGGCAGGCACCTGCAGAAGATACTTGCTCCTACATCACTATTAAATAAATGCAGAGCCTTGCTGAATGGCTTGCACTTGACATGTAAGGTTTGGCAGGCTAAAGTTGCAGGAGATGAGATTTACCCATCATGTTTGAATACTGCTAAAAACCCCTAGTCTAGAAAAAAAGTAATCCATCTGTTTCCAGATAATCTGAAACCATCTTTAAGTGAAATGAGGAGTGATGGTTTATTTATCACATTTTAAAATAATTAAAGCAATCACTGAGGAACAAGTTAGTTCCCAGTGATTGCAGAATTTTTCTTTCAAATTTTGATATCTTTTGGAAAGATAATTGTTCAGACCTTGGAACAATGATTTGTAGTAGCTTTGAGCATGCATCACCCGATAGCCTGTTTACATCCTGAAGAAATACGTGTATGTATTAAGGGGACATTGAGTTGCTAAGTACTTGCACAAGCTTCATGTCTTGTTGAAGAGGTAGAAAAGAAGAAAAGGGATAGTTGCTTTATTGCACTCTTAAATCTACTTCTCTATACAATTTTTATCCTTTCTCAAATATATTTTAAAATGCAGTATTTCCAAAGTTTGGAACTGCAAGCTGTATAAATCAATGTTTCACATGAGACATGTAGAAATATCAAAATTAGTGATGAATATCAATTCTCTTAAAAATAGCATCCTGCTGAAGATTCATACAGCTATGTTGAATGAGAAATTGTCAGTAGATTTGGGGATTAAAACTCTGAATGAATTCCATAAACCTGTTCTAAATAGAAGCTTATTTCTACTTTTGCAGAATACTATAAACTTGTACAGAGGAGAAGTCTATGATGTGAATTGAGTGATTTTCTTCTGCCATACGCATTTACTGCATTGGGTTTTTTTGATGGCTTCCCCCTCTGCCTCTCATTCTAGACCTAAAGGAGGTGCTGCCAATGTAGATGTCTCACAAACCAGAGTTACTTTGACAGCAGGATCCCACTTAGGCACTACACTTCCTCTTGATGTTGTTGGAACATTTCCTTATCTCCATCCCTGTTGCCTTTTGACATGTATATGCAAGATTAGAGCTAGAAGAAGGAAAATCTCTTCTAGGTAATATTAGCAGGTGTAACTTTTGGACTGTATGACTAGGGGGATATCCTCACTTTTGGGTTAGCAAGTAAGGAATACAGTGGCTTGAAGATGTAGACTTTTCAGAAGTCACTTTTGACATTTGACATTTTGCTATTAAGTCTTGCTTTTGACATTTGAATCGTTGTAGTACAGCATGGAAATACTGAGAAAATTCTTGCTCCTTGAAGGAAATGTGCTGTGGCTCATGCCAGTGATCTGTATACAGAATATAATACGAGGAAAAGTGGTTTGGAATTTATCCGGTGTTATAAGGGGAATCAACCAGGAGTCAGCAGGACAACAGATGCCTCCAGTTGTCTCCTCAGAATGTCTTCTGCATTTATAACTAGTGGAGAGCTCTTTTTCAAATTACTGATTTATCCCCAGGAAACCTGATTTATGATCAACAACCTAAAGATCATGAAGTCTCAGACCACTGTAACCATGTTTGTTATCCACGAGTAGCAATTCAGGCTTTCTGCTGCTGGGAGATAAAAGAACATTTTTATCAGCTTGTGTGCAGAATTTATGAAGCGCAGAAGAAAAGTCCCAGGTCACAACATTATTTACATAGTGCTGCAAGAGGAGTCCCCTGGCAGCAAAAAAGAGCTATGATATGACATGTTCTTAATATTCCTCTCTTCCCATCCTTGTAATGTCCCCTGTAGCACTATGGGAGAAGCTCTCCTTCCCTTTCTGAGCAACAGGCACAGCTGGGTGCCTCCCGAGAGGACCTGTACACTAATGCCTGCAGCGTGGGGAACAAATAGGAGGAATTAGAAGTGTGTGTGCAATTGCAGGGCTATGATCTCATTGGGATCCAGAATCATGGTGCAGTTGTTCACACAGCTAGGGTGTTGCAATGGATGGATACAGGCTTTTTGTAAAGGATGGCAACTGTATGTGAAAGAGCAGCACAGATGCATGGAGCTCTGTTGTGGGATGGGTAATGAGAGAGCTGACAGCCTGTGGTCAGGACTGGGGGGCAAATCAACATGGGTGATGTTGTGGGTCTCTGCTACAGGCTGCTTGGTTAGGGAGAAGTGGATGAGGTCTTCTTGGCTGAGAGACTTGGGTCTGTTTAGCCTGGAGAAGAGAACACCAAGAGGGGATCTTCTCAATTCTTATAAATATCTAAAGGACTGGTGTCAAGAGGGTGGGGCCAGTCTCTTTTTAGTGATGGGGCCAGTCTCTTTTTAGTGGTACCCAGGGATAGGACAAGGGGCAATGGGCAGAAAGTAGGACACAGGAAGTTCCACCTCAACATAAGGAAAAATTTTTTACTGCGAGGATGACTGAGCACTGGAACACGCTGACCAAAGAGGTTGTGGAGTCTCCTCTGGAGACTTTCAAAACCCATCTGGACGTGTTCCTGTGCAGCCTGCCCTGGGTGAACCTGTTTTGGCAGCAGCTTTGGACTAGATGATCCTCAGAAGTCCCTTCCAACAGCTACCATCTTGTGATTTTGTGACTCTGTGGTTCTTCAGACATCTGGAAAAAGCATCACGTTCACCAGCCTTAGTCCTCATGGGGGACTTGAACCACGGTGGTATCTGCTGGTGTGCATTGACAACAGTTGATTGAAAAGACGATGATGGGAGGTGCTTCAGGAAGGACCAGTTTGGGATGTGAGGGCTGGGAGCAACCTTGGCTGCTGTGACTATGTTGACCAGAGTTCAAGAGATTGAGAGGAGGGAACCAGGCAAAAAATAAGATTACAAACCTAGACCAGAAGAGCAGGCTTTGGGCTTTCTCAGAAATCTGCTTGGAAGAATGTCATGCAATATGAGAAGAGAGGTCAAGGAGAGCTGGTTGATTCTCGAGGATTATTTCCTTCATCCTCAAGAGTAGGCCATACTAATGAGCAGGAAATCAAGCAAAGGCAGTGGGAGGCATGCATGGATAAACAAGTAGCTTCTGACTCACCTGAAATACAAAAAGGATATGTACAGGAAGGGGAAGCAGCGTCAGGTGGCCAAGGGGAATACAAAGCATGCAGGGATGAGCTCAGGAAAGCCAAATCCCACCTGGAGTCGAATTTGGCAAGCATTGTAAAGAACAGTAAGAAGGGCCTCTACAAGTGTGTTGGCAAGAAGAGCAAAGCTAGGGAAAATGTGGACCCCCTACTGAATGGGGCCAGGGATGTAGTGACAAAGGGGGTGGAAATGGCCAAGGCAGTCAATTCCTTCTTTCCTTTTGAGCACAAACTGAAATAATGGAATGAAGTTCAACAAGNCGATGATCTTGGAGTTCTTTTCCAACCCAATCTATTCTATGATTCTATGATAGGAAAATCTGTTTAAACATAGGAAAAACATAGGTGGTCCAAGACTGGAACAGGCTACCCAGTGAGAGGGTGAGGTCTCCATCCTTGGACATATTCAAAAACCAGTTAGACACTGACCTGAGCAACCTGCCTTTGCTGAGCTTGTTTTGAACAGCAGGTTTGGACTAGATGCTCTCCAGAGGTCTTGGAAAGGACCTCAATGGTTCTGTGATGCTATGATTCTGTTGCTTTAAATTTGGGGTTTATTTCAGCCCACTGCTGTTCAAAACCCTTCTGAGTTGGTAAGGCATTCAGTCTTTCTGGTATATGGAGAAAGAATGGGAGAGGACAATGAAGAAAGCCTAAAAGCCAAGTCAGACAAGTTTTGTTAAGAGACAGGCACAACTCAGGGTGAAGCTAGAAGAGACAGTTAAAAGAAAACTCTTCAAAAATCAGCGGTCTCAGTTTCCTAAAGAAAGCCTTCTGGGGATCATTTTAGCTAAAGAGAGTAGGGAAACCAACGCAGCCTATGCATTTCATGTGCCATTACCCATGGAACTGAGCAGGTCTCATTCTAACTTGGGATGTATCTGACAGGGGGAACTTTTTCAGAGTAAGAGACTTACCCTCCACTGGAACAGAAAGTGATCCATGTTGTTGGTATTTCAGATGATGTCTCATAATTTTCTCCAGTGCCTTTACATGGATATTGAAAAGAAAGAGTGATTGATGTAGAACCTGGAGGGTCTTCCTATCTTCAGCGAGTAAGACAGAGGAGGCCATCAGTTCTCTGATTGCATTTTGTACAGTGGATGTTTTCCAGCTCAGTGCTTAACCATTAACTTCCTCAAGGTAAAATAACTACTCAGTGTGGTGAATATAGTGCATGTTGTATAAAGACAGAGGAATCTTTAAATGGGCAAGAGTAGATCATCCATCACTGCAGCCAGTGGTGTATCTATTCCAAATCCTGGACTGAAATTTGACTGGAAGGTTGTGAATAAGTTAGTCTTTCACAAACACACATCAAAAGTGGTGGGAGTGAAAAGGTGATCCAAAAAGGGTATGTAGCATCTAAAATGTTTTAAAAATTGGCATTACTAAGTCTGCATTCTCAAAATGCTCATTTTTTTCCCCCAAGAATTTTTAATAAAAAAAACCCTTAAAGTCTACCACTAAACTGATGCCTGGGGCCAGATAAGTGTTGAGAGAATCTGGCACTCAAAATATAAAAAATGTATCTCCATTTTGCAGAGTTTCTGACTAGACACAGTGGAAAATAGCAAGTATATTCAATAAAAGAGTACATATGCTTTAGTACATCCTTGATCTGCAAGGAAAATGTATGGGCTTCAGTATGAAAAGATGGTGTAGAAAACTCTTGGACTATAAGGCTTTAAAAAGAGGATTTTTATGTGTTTGGTGGAGACATAATCACTTCTGTTTCATAGAAATAATGTACTTACATGCATATTCATATATATAGACACCCACACAATGATGTATGAAGGTGATGATATAGTTAGGTGATCTTACAGTAAGGAGCAGTAATCAGTGCACCACAAAGACATAAAAGTATGTGCTAATGTTTTTTTGAAGTTGCTGCAAATGAAACAGAAATGATAATATTAGCCAGATGATTCAAAACATGCAGTGAGAATAACACCGATGAAAGGTCAGGGTTTTGCAAAAGGAACTTTACAAAGCTCTTGGGAAGAGCTCTGGTATGCTCAAGGCCGCAAGTTACTCTTGGGAGATTATCAGGAAGAACCTGTCTTATCTGTATTTGAATATGCCAAATGAATAAGCTAGCTTTGTTATCTACGTTCACAAGATATATTTTTTAAGGTCAAGTAGAATCAGAAAAAGTTACCCTCCAAAACCAAGCGAAGAGTTTCCAGATTCCAAAATTGTCATCAGCAGCAACATTCACTATGATACAAATCATGATTACAACCATTACACTCCTTACTTTCTGACCTGCTGTGCCCAGAACCACTGGGTAAATTAACCTCACAGCCATAGATATGTAGAGTTCCTGAAACTAATAAGCTGATCTCCATAGTATACACCTAATACTGAATGCTCTTTTTTTTTTCTGCAGCAAATTCACTTAAAGCATCACACCTCCCTTCCACTGGGATTTATTTTACTACGATTAGATGAAGTATATAGTGATTAACATCTGATGCAAAATATTGCCAGAATTTACCAAAGGCTAAACCAGCAAAGGAAACAATTGGAACTGCTGGAATAGCTACTTTGCTATCTCTACACTAAAATTAATCCAAAACCTAGCTCAAAAATGCAATCTTAGAAGCAAATGAAACAGTTGTGTAGTGAGAACACTCTTACCACTGTTACAGCAATCTTACTACAGTCCTCCTTTAGATGATACTTATTTAAATTACTTTACAGTAAATCTGAAGAGGGATAATATATAGAAAGCATTCATAAAGTATTTTCTTGCCACATTACTCTCCTTTGATGTCTGCCTTTATCCTGTGAGTTTATATTTTCCCTTTTAATATTATGTTAATTAATTTTGAGAAAGCTCTTTGGTCTACTATGATATAGTTTAAATTCTCTCAGTGTCACGATACTAAAACTTCTTCTAAAGGGTATTATATTCTCCATATTTTTGAATGAAGTTGGTCTAAAACAAATCTGCAACGAAACATCTGTCTAATCATGTGCTTATAGTTACAGAGAAAAAAACAGAAGTAATCCCTACGGCTCCAATTGCTTTTCTAACAAACTATCCTCTACTTTAAGGAAAAATTAATGAAACTTTACAGAAAGCTAGTTTTAATGAGATTTTGGAAATCTGGCATTCTTACGAAGATAATTGACTATCAAAGCCAACTACAAAACCTGCATCATTCAGTAAATGTGGATGTTATTTACAATAGGATGGTGTGAAAAATATCAGCCATGGAAAAAAAAACAGTCAGAGTCTGTAGAGATCTTATTACAATGTCAAAACAAAACATTTTTCATGTAAATTATACTAGCATCAAAATATAAATGATGACATAGGAATGAATGGAGAAGCCTTTAATCAACGAACATGGAAGTCTGGATTTCTTTGTCTCTGCTGTAGCAGTATATAGATTAAATGATAGCTATGCCTATCCCTAAATTATCATGCAATTACCAGTTCACTGCTTCTGGAGCATAAAAAAACCCCCCTGAAGATTACCTGTGCTGTTTGAAATCCAGGCTAGGTATTTCAGGAGGCAGACTGATTCGGATCCTTCAGCTTAAAAGTCTCATTTTTATCCTTGCAAGCTGCAGAACAATTCAGTAATCAGGGTGTTAACAAGAGTGAAATGTCATCTTCCTGAACACTTGTACTGGTTTTATTGCACAAAGGAGGTGTGTTCTGAAGGTAAATTATAAATTGGGCAGTTTGCATACAGATGACAAGGATGTCTGCATAGGAGCATGGCAGCATAACTTCCTGCTGCTGAACCCTGTACACATCAGACAGGAGATCGATTTAAGCCAAGTACAAACTCAGAACAAATAAATTCCTGGCGTCCCAGAACTCTAGAGTAAGACCCAATTATAGAATAATAAAATATTTTTTCTCACTTTTACACTGTGTTACATCTTAGACTATATCATCCTCTGCAACTCAAGGACTACTGGAAAACAAATAGGAAAAATCTGTTTCTTATTGCTTCCTTGAATTGCTGAATTTCTGTCCTGACTCAGTGGCCTAAAATTTATGACTGACAGAAGCCAAACCCTGCATAGTGGTTGCTTATGATTTGATATGAGTAACTCAGAACTAGAAACAGACACTGTATCTCAAACAGGGTGTAGAATTGTGTAACATGTTTGTGTCCAGTTCCAACAAATCATGAGATATCACACTATAAACCAGCATTACCCTGATTTATAGACAAGCTATTGTTGATATTTTGGGGGGCTTTAAACTTGTATGAATACCATTTTCTCTGGAATTCTAAGGACTTTGCTCTGTAACTAGGCGACAATGCTATCGAGAGCAGTATTGTAGTATAATTATTTAACTCTCTAGAAATCCTATACTTATTTCTCCACATGGGTCTCGAAATTCCTCTAAAAAGCCATTGGTTTGTGCCCTTGGACTATATTGTCTACAATGACTACATTTACCTGTGTTGTGGGTGATCTTCATAGCTTACTTCTGCCTTCAATCCTTGCTAGCAATTACCAGCCATTCCTTTTTCCACTTTTTGGAAATAGATCCATACCAAAAAAGTTACCAATCGTTCTTCTGCTCCAATGATTGTTTTGTGCAGGACGCTCTGGAGCTCAGCTTGGTCATTGCTTCTTTTCAATGAAGAGTGTTTTGAGCTGTACTGGAATCACCGAGGTAATGAATCTTATCTCAGGGATTTCTCATCTAAAGAGTATTCAGGTCTTGCAGTTTTCCCACTGAGTGGTCCAAAATTGGTAATTCAGAGAGAATTTCTGTACCATATGCATTGCAAAAGATGAAGATACTGGCAGACTAATAGAATTTGTATCCGCAGGATTTGCTAACAGTAGAATTTGTATCTGTTTCCTCTACCTTATGAATGTTGTTATCAGGCAGTCAAATACTGAAGATCAGTCAGCAGCAGGCGTTTGTGTCTCAGATGGAAGGTACAGGGTGGGATGAACCTGGGTGTACAGAATGAACATGGTATGAATGTGACGTAGACATTACCCCTGGGTTTGTTACCTCTGAAGTGGATTAGACCAAAATCAATCTCTCAAAGCTAGTGCTCTTGGTTACCACCCAGAAGCCTCCACTGGCTGTCCACAGTTTCTGTAGATGGACTTGGGAAGACTGTGACTTCAAATTTGCACTGTGCACTCTTAGGGAAAAAGTCTGCCCTTAGGTTAAATTCAAAGTGTCATTTTTGACATTAACAAACCCTGCCGACATGACTCATTTAATTACAAGAGAATCAAGATTATACAGAATCACAACTAAATGAAATACATAATTTGCAATGAATGTCAAGCCTTGTGCTTTGGGGTTTAAGTCCATCTTTGTGCAGGTACAGGGATGAGAAGTACCTGTGTGGTTTTGTGTGTGAGTGAAGACTAGATCCCCTTTGCTGTTACAGGGTGCCTTTGAAATGTAACATTGGGACTGCCAGAGAGAGGATGCTGGATCTGGAATCTAATCTAACACATCAATTGCTGACTGCCCAGGTTTCCCAATTTCTCTGCTTTTAAAGCAGGGATATTAGCACTGTTATTACAAGAGTCTTCACCTCCCCTCCTCCACCCCCACAATAAGATCAGTGTAACATGGTGATGAAATTTCTAGCAGCTGCATGAGATTAGTCCCTGTTAAGCCTCAGCCACTGTTTCTATGGAGCAACATTCTCACTTGTGGCACTGGAAAAACATTAGTTTGCATAGAGGTATTGAACAGACAGTGCTTTAACCAACACGTGGTAATAACTTTATGCAGTAATGAAAGGACAGTTCCTGAAGAAGCCCATTTAGTGTAGTGAGATAGATTACTGTACAGAAATTTGTACTAGATGCATAAGGTGGATTTAATTAAGTTCATCACGGAGATTTAGGCAATACGTTAGCTACTTCTTTATTTTTTGCATGTATTCCTTTAGAAGGCTGGCTGGTCACTATTTGAAAACTAGCCCACTTGGTTTCCTAAGTACTGAAAGGAAAGAATAGCAATACTTCTTCAGCTTGAAAGCATTCTGAGACGTACTGTATATTTGTAAAGTTGGTTAAAATACAAAGTTTACTGTATTGCTGTATCCAGGGTTGCCAGCTCACTTGTGTCTTTTTCCTATCACAATATTTAGTGTTTCTTTGGCTTACAATTTTAATTTCTTGATAAATGTGATTACCTGAAAGTTCCAAGACTTACTAAGTGTAAGTTTTCAGCCTTGAGTTTTGCAGACGAAATCTTGAAAACATTAACTGAGAGCTCACTAAAAGCTTAGAGATCAGAAGGGAAACAAATTACAATGTACAACTTTTAAATAATCTTGGTTTAAAGTCAGCCTCATGTTTTGGGCTCTGATCCATCACTTCTGAATGTCTGAGCTGATAAGATCTGCATGCTGCAGTGTATAGACACTGAGTTAATGGTTTGTGCCTAGGATTCCTTTCTTTTAAGTTTTCCTTCACACACATTTCCTATTTGATGGATATTTAGCCTGAGTCAGACCACTGGATAGTAAACTCTTCAGGGCAAAGATCTTTCCAATCCCTGCAGTCTTTGGACCACATACTCCTTTCAAGCTCCTTAAGTTACAACATAAGTAATAACTTTAATAAACTTGCCAGAGCTTCTTAGGAGTTCTTTTATCTTTCATCTGTATTTAGCTTTCCATCTAAAACTATATCTCAATTTAAGTAAGGTGAGATGCTTTGATTTAAAATCAGTGGCATATTAGTCCAGTTTGCCCAGAAATGTCTAGACTTCAAATGACTGCATTCTTATTACTACTGTACAATTTATCTCCTTTGCAAACAGAGTTGCAGATATTTTAATGCTAAAAAGGAAGAATGAAAAGGTGAAGAAAAAATCTATCAATCAAAAGAGAACTGGACCCAAATGGAGAAAATGCTTACAGAAGTGTAACAGTAAGTGGGAAGCTAGATATGAGTGCAGTATTGAACAAGTGCCAGGAGATGGGGAATCTCTTTTGGCAGGATAGACTATCTTAAACTACAGAGGAATGAGGGTAAAATTGCATATGATGGTGTGCACCAACAGTCAAGTGAGGATTCATCCATGCAAGGGCCTGTATTTGGTATAACAGTACTTCTCTTAACATAGTTTACAGGCTCATAGTCCTCTGTTCCTCTCCTTTTACTCTTCAGTCGATTCTGGTTGTCAAACAAATGTAAGGAAACATTTATTTTTAATTCTGTGTGTTTAAAAAAGCCCAATCTTGTGGTATGTTTTCAAACTATACTAACACACTTTAATCCTGAGACAATACTAAGCCAAATGTCATCCCTCTCTCTCACAGATGTGTTTCTTTAGGCAGTCTTCAACTATGACACTTGGTACTCAAAGTATGAGGCAGACTTAGCTCGGAATTTCATGGGCATCTGATTCATTTATCCCAAGTGCGTGCTGTGTTCTTCTTAAGAAGAGGGATCGTTTGGAGGAAAGGGGGTTGTTCCTTCACTTAGGACTACTGAATGTCCTCAGAAAGACATGTCTTGGGAGACTGCAGGGTGGACTGCGAAAGCAAGTTATAGCAGGGCAGTGGAGCTCATGTGTGGTTTGAAAGACTACAGTGAGAATAAGACTGCAGCCCAGCAGGCTTTGGAGGTGAAGGGAATAATTTCTTGAAGACTTCAGCAGACAAAGCAATTTGCTGCCATTCAGCAAGCTAAGTTAACTGCAATCATGGACTATCCTTCAAAAAAACACTGGACTTGAAAGAGCTCTGTAGAAAAGTTAATTTCCTTTGCCTTCCTTTAGAAAGCTAAGGGTTTAGGACTTAGTTTTCGTTCAGACAAAACTTCTGTTTCTGAGACTATTCAGACGTGAACTGACCTAACTTTGAAAGAATCATCCACGGAAAAAAACCCACCACCACTATTGGCATATTGTAAACATAGGATGTACTGATCTCAGCAGAGAAACACAAGAAATATTTAATAGGACACTTATACTATCTCAAAACCACTCACAAAGCACTCATTGGATTGATTAAAATCCACAGATACAGTGTATTTCAGGGAAAATAGTGAACAGCTCCTTTCCCCACCCCCTTCCTTACTCCTCTGCAAGAAAACAGGGAAAAACTCATTTAGATGTGTGTTCTTTGCTGCATGAAGCGACAAGCTTCTTGGCAGTTTCACTGCTATTTTTCTGACTGCTAAGCTTCAAAATAGTTCTGAACCTCAGCCATTTTATAAGGCCAGCAGTGATTTGAAAATACCGATGCCTGTAATTCACATGGAACAAGTTCTGATTTCTTGGACCCCACTGAAAATGCATTCACCTGTTAACTACTGAAAGTAAAGAGCTAGGGCAGGCAGGGGGAACTTGTTTATTGATCTATGACCACTTATCCACAGGCTTTGTGGAGATTGTGATAGGTTTCTTTCTGCAAGAGCTAGGAATATCTGGTAAGTATGTCACTGCTCTTTCATGAAACAGAATTCCTTTATTATTGCATTTGGATGTAAAACGCTTAGCAGTAGAAGATCTGGGTTCACATCACAAAATTTAGATCAGAATTAGGCAACCATTTCTGTGACAACCCCCACATAGCCCCAAAATAGCTTCTCTGAAAAGGAGTGATATGAGGCAGATGATTAAATGTCAGAGAATTCTAAAGACTGTTTCTACTAGCAAGCACAAAGAAAGTGATCTTACATTCTGCTCTAAAATACCTCTACCCTGTAAGCTGATCTGCACAGACTGGTGGACCTTCAGCTGTGCACTGGCTCCTTGACTCCCTTTGGACTACAGAGGGTGCACATATCCACTTGTGTGATCAGGGTGCATGATCCAGGCTGGAATGGCCTTCCTCAGGGAGTGCTCTGCAGTTGACCTCCATAGCATGCTGCAAAGGGGTCAGGGTATGAAAGGTCTGATACAGTGAGCACAGAGACGATACGGGTCCTTACGTTCCACCAGCCTGGAACTGGTAGCCAAAGAAAAGAGTACAGGTTTGAAACACTCTTGTCAATGTTTCTTAGTGATCTGGGCAAGCAGATTTCTGTTGGTACAAAACATGGTGCAAGTGCCCTCGTGCAGATTACCCAGCCCTGTGCTAGACCGGTTGCTGATGCGTATCGGAAGGCTAGCTTTCCATTTCCTCCTAACCAAAGGCATTAATTAGCCTTGTGCAATGTGGTAAGTAAATAGTTTCCTAATTGTACTATATTTACAGAATATCTCTCATGCACTGCAGTGTGTTTCTAAAAATCACACACACTTTCCTAAGAAAATTCTGTAAACTTGATGGCATGATGTTGTCCCCTTCAGCTTTTCATCTTCCACTGGTCTTCCCAGATTCCAAACTCCCATGGTAATTCTTCTCCAGTATTTACAGTTAAGACACACTAGGGATTTAGTATCTGCTCTAGAAACACTGCATAACCTGAACAAAATCAAAATCCCCAATGATTCTCACCATTGGTCACCTGAATAAATAGAAGTGCCTTGGGCATGCAAGACTCCTTATCATGTTACTCAGTATGCTGAACAAGTAACAACCTTACTGCCTTTTATTCTACAGACAGATTTGCAGTCTTCTGCCAGGAAGAAGCAGCATTCTTAATGAAAGCCACATGATGCACTTGCCAGCACACACCTTGAATACCCACAGTTACATTGAGAACCATCCCTGATCCCCTTGGACTGGCAGTTCTGTTGGTGCTATGGTCAGGAATTGCAGCTGCACTGTGCTCATCTTGCCCAAGCTAAGAGGAATTACCCACCGCCTGAGACCTTGCATATAATTCATGGGTCTAGATTTATTAAACCTGCACTCAAGATCAAAAGTCCATATTTTAGTGGACAAAATATGGTGTGCATGATCTGCAAAATTATAGGCTGAAAATTTCAGAATTGCATGCTGAAGTTTGACTTTTCAGATACTCAGGCAATTTGGGATAAGCTTCTTGGTTTTTAGAAGTAACTAGCAATTTCTTTTTCATTTGTGAGTGTTTAGTATTACTGGCAAGTAGGCCACCTATCTGCAAGTGCCTAAATATGGACTGAGAAAACTAGGTTTTGGCACCCAGATACAAACACTGCATCTGTGAAGTTTCTATTCATTGTGAAAATTGCCTTTTCTTTTCTTCTTTTTTTTTTCCTCTGAGTGTAAGCTACTTTGCTCTTATGAAATTGCTTTCCCCCCCCCTTCTCAGCTCAGATAGTTGCAGATATTTCCCAGGAAAATCTACACAGAACAAAACTTTACAGTGTTTCTTGAGTTTCATGGTAACATCCTATTCTGACAAGGAAAACAAAACACTCTGTGTTCATAGACAGACAAGCTGGCAAAGTTAGAAACCATAACTGATATCACATTCTAGCACTGGCAAATAAGAATCATAAAAAGATATTTATGAAGATTTTAAAGTTCAGAATACCTCCCCCCAAACTTCCCACCCCAACATGTTTCTAATATAGCTGTCATGTCCTTAGTTTGTTTCAATGATGTCTTAATAAAAACTAGAAAATGCCCCTGAGCTTTAAAATTCACCACATTGGATCATTTTAATCCCAAGTGAAGGTAATACTGGGAAGACTTTAGTAGTAGTCCATGTGTGTGTGTGTTTTATTTGTTATTTTTTTAAGTTTCTAGGTTGGTTTGTTTGGTTTTGTTTATTTGATTGTTTTATCTTTGTTTGGTTTTGTTTTGTTGGTTTACAAAATTTTAATCACTTTAAAATGCATACTTTGATAATTTTCTCCAAAGTTCCCACTAAATTTTCAGTCTGCAAACTATTTTGGTTACAGTATGAAAACACATGCTGGGAGATTTCAGGTTTGCCTTGAGAAAGGGTGGACGAGGTTCACTTTTGTCTCAATTTTCCCTTTATTGTAAATATATTTTAAGCTCACTTACTTGCACATTAACATTTCACACTTCTTTTTTTTCTGATTCATTTTTATATATTTTCATAGGATTGTCAAATCATATGTATTCAAACAACACTTAAACACTTATTGTTTTTATGCCTTCAGCAAAATTGTTGCATCAGTTATAGTATCCTTGCTTATTTTGCTTCATGCAATTCAGTATTCTTAAGGCTTCTAGATTTATTTCTTTCTTAACTGGCAAGAAATGAAATCTTATCTGCTATTTAAATTTTCAACAACTGATGTTTCAATTTTGCATTTGTATGTGACATGTCATGTCTACCAGAATAAATTATACAGAAAAATTGAAAACATTGAGCACTTAGTCTGCATGGGGAAATAAATAAATAAATAAATGCATGCATGGTAAATCTCTGTTTGATAAAGATGCCAAAACCAACACGTAGAACCTGGGTGTGTAGATTTGAGGTAAGCAGAGGGATTTCTTGATCATACTGTGATGTGGACACAGACAATATCTGTAAAAGTTACAATGACTTTTATGGAGTTGTATATGGATAGTAAGCAGCAGGATAAAGAAATTAGTTCTAAAAAATGTGTTTTGAAGCTTCAAGACTAAAAATAATGTAATGGTATAAAATGTGAGTAGCCCAAAGTAGTGAGAACTTGCTACATGCCATAGTCATAAGTAGCTATCTTTAGAAATAACATTCAGCAAGTAGCAGGTCACAATGACATAGTATCTTCCTGTGAAACTTTGCATCACCAGCCAGTCTCCACACCTCAATACCCAATGGATTCTCTATCACATTCCTCTGTTCGGACATGAGCACTGCAGAAAAAAACATGGAACCTTCAGCTGTTATCTCAGGGGGTAAAACATCATTCTAACTTGAACTACTTTGAAGGTGAAATTCAGCACTTTTAAAAATCTTTTTAAGATTCCAAATCACAAAAAACCCAACCAACCAAACCCCAAAATCTAAAACCAAACCAAAAAAAAAGCCAAAACCTTGACTAACCCTGAAAATCCCCAAACCTATAGAGATGGGTGTTTAATTTATTGAAAGGAAAACTTGTGAGACCTTCAGAAGTATTAAAATGCAATTTAGACCTCAGCATTTGTAGTAGTTTCTTATTATGTCTTTGGTTTAGCATTCTACCTGTCTTCATTTAAATTATCTAGGATCAAATTATACTAATCTTGTAAGTAATAAAACATATTACTGGTCCAGCTGCAGGGCTGAAAGTTTGTGCTGTGTGGTACCCAGGAAAGCCCAAAGCATATTATTCTGGTGAGTATTTAGTGCCACAGAGGAAAAATGAAAAACCTTAAAACCCAGGAACAAAAAAGGAAATGTTTTTTCACATCATTCATAAAGATATTTACATTGCATCTTCTTAGCAGCTTCCCTAGGACCAAAACAATTGGGGTATCCAAAAAATTAAATCTTTACAGAGACTTTATTGGTTTTAAAGTTAAGATGGCATAACATTCCTACACATGTTACGTATGTCTCTCATTTCCTTTAGAACATGGAGCGTTCTAAAACGAGAGACTTCCTTCTCTATAGCTGCATATGAAACTGCCATGCTATAGGAAATGAAGGCTTTTATTGCCTCACAGTCTACACCATGATACCTGTGATTACACAACACATTAGTATTAAGTGTCCTAATTGGATTATTTTGGACAAGAGTAATAAAAAGATAACAGTAAATGGTAAAAAAGCATCCTGAGAATGTGATAATTTACTATGCTGTCCTAAAAAATGCC
Source organism: Chloroceryle aenea (assembly GCA_013399075.1). NCBI lineage: Eukaryota > Metazoa > Chordata > Aves > Coraciiformes > Cerylidae > Chloroceryle > Chloroceryle aenea. Next base: position 70,726 of record VWZY01000958.1, read on the forward strand.
AGCTAAGAATTCAGCCAGGAATTGATGTCAGATTCCTGCTTTAAGATTAAGAACTTCATGTTCAATTATTCTTCGTTACAGAGATACTAAATACCTGTTGTTTTGCTGTCTTTGGCTGTCAGTTCTCATTCAGCATTTACTTGTACCTTTGTCACCTTCAAATGGTTTTATTTCACCTCACTTCAGACATCTGGAAGACAGTCCTCTAGTCAAAGTAGACATCTAGGCTTCCTCTCACTGGAGCTGACAGAGAAAACAAAGCACCCGAAAAAGGCAATTTATGTCACTTTTTCTAGAAGGCAGTGGTTTGAAGTGGTAGGTGCCTGTCCACCACAGAGGTGGGCTATGATGAGCTGAGGTTGGATCCTTAACATTGGCAGTTAGTGAGAAGAATACCACTGTAATAAGTAAAAAGTGTGCAAGAGTTTGGTCATGACACAACAGCCCACAGATCTCAGTGCAGAGATGATGGCCTAGATGCCAGTCCAAACTACATATGTATCAACTTTACTGCTGATGTAGAACAACACCCACCAGCTTGCTTCTTTGGGTAGACAAATTTTAATGTTTTCCTATGGCTCATGTCTGCACATCTGGGGGTGCAACCCCTGTCAAACTGCTAATGGACCTCCAGTATGTTGGCTATTCCAACAGTATCTCCACGGCCATCATGGAAAAGTTGTACTGTTGTAAGAGCATCTACCTAGGAAAACAAATATATATATGGTTATATAGCTACAAACATAGCAACACTTCATCTATCTGTTTCGAATGGCAGAGAAGATAATTTCAGCTTTATTTCCAACTTCAGTGACTTTCCATAAAGCCCTCTCATTTTGGGTACACACCATACTGATGTATTTATAAACAACAATCTTTTTTATCTCTGAGTCTTTGTTTTGCTAGGCAAAGCTCTTTCAGCCTCCTCTCATAAGACTGACTCTTCCTTACCTTTATCACTCTTTCCCCATCCTCTTGCACCTGCTCTCATTTTCCTCAAATGTCCTCTTTGAACAAGCTGAGTATGGCATTTCTGCTCAGGTCTTATGCAGAACATATGCGCTTAATTTTCTATATGGTGTATCTTTTCATCAGCTTCACTTAGCTTTGTAGGATCTTGGCCTATCTCCTCAGACTATAAATAAATAATGACAGTTTTATAAATAAATCAGTTTCTAACCAGCTGAAACTGTGTTAGCTTTGTAACTTTTACCAGTCAATAGAATAGCATGAATGACAGGCACAGGCTCTGCAGTTTAGCAAGTGCAGAATAACAACAAATATTTACATGAAGAACCACATAAATATTCTTTTATACTAGCATAAAATACTTCATATGGCACTTCAGAATATGCCAAATCCATGGTAGGCCAGCCAGTGTTTTTTAGCTGGCAGTTCAATTGTCTCCCAGTGTAAATAAAAGATTAATCATTCTTCGTTGTTATTGTTTTATAGAATAGTTTGAAACCCAGTTCACAGAGTGAGTGTTCGTACTGCCTGTTCTTTTTGTTCTCTTATCAATACAAGCTTTAATATTAAAAAAAAGTGCATTGTTTTCATCTGGCTGCAGGAGTCGACATGTGGGGCTCTACTGTCATTTCTGAAGTTCTTGGTTGGTGGGGGGGTGCAGGTCCAAGCCTGCAGAATAGAATGAAACTGTACAGGCAGGAAGTAGTGAGCGTATCAATCTCTTTGGCGAACAAAAACAAAATAAAAATGCTGAGGAGGAGAAAATCCATTCCCATGCTGAGAATTATTGTATCGCAGTATACAGCCTGCGAGAAGATGAACTGGAGTTTCACCTGCCTTCCTGTCCTGCTCATTCCCAGGGAGCTTATGGACAGCTAAACTCCCGTGTCTCTCTGAAGCCTGATGCCGGGCAGAAGCGCATGACAGTGTTTCTCTGCTGCTCTTGCATCAGGATACCCGGACAGATCATTTTTCCCTAAGATGCGACATGAAGAATGCTCGATTTTAATTACGTTGCCACAAACCAGCCTCGCCATGTTCCTGTCACAAAGAGGACTCCATTCCTCCAAGTCTCTTTCCTGGCATGGGTCATAGGATGGTGACAACAGCCAGACACTAGATTCAGCTCGGCTGCCTGTCACCACAGATGAGCACTCAAGTGCAGGGTGGAAGGCCAGCAGGTCCTTCCTCACACCCAGCAGGGACAGAAGGAGTTGCGTGGTTGCCGAGGGGACATCACCGAGGGGGAAGAGGGCTCTCTGCTCTCCCCAGTCTTGCTTTGGAGGAGGACTCCCGGCTACAGGCCCAA
>VWZY01000958.1:73948-298456 GCA_013399075.1 Chloroceryle aenea
TTTTTATTTTCTCGTTTCCCTTCCGAATAAATCTTCCTTTTAATGGCCTGGGAGTTGTGGTTTCTATCCGTAGACTGTTGCGTTTGCAGCTAGTTGCCAGGCCCGAAGCTGCACGGATGGATCAAGAAGAACAACAGCCCCTGTTAAAATGTTCTTCCTGGAGTTAAATGTAACTGAAGGTAGCCCTTCTCACTAACAGGGGGAATTGCACTTTATCTCAAAGATGCAGTATAAAAGTACTCGAGTTGCAAGATTTTTTCAGGGTTCTGGTGCGGATAATCTTCCTAAAGGATTCAGCTTTGATGACAGTAACTAGGAGTGTTTCAAATTCTTAAGATTCGGTGGCTTCTACACCATAGTTACTGTGTCCTTTTCTGTTTATGAAGTGCACAGGAGGCTGGAAGTGGATGTTGTACAGAAGGGAGAAAGGCCGCAGTAAGAAAATACAGAAGGTAGCTTGCTCCCATGACGCTCAGGTAGGGAGCCTGTCAGAATGACAGATGGTCTTTGAAAAGCAAATATTGAATGGCTGGAAGTTACAGAGTGCCACAGGTGCAGGCATAGCCTTTATCCCCCCAAATTCCCACCATTGCACCTGGCTGTGATTACAGCTCTGCTTGTGGCGATGCCAGCACAGAACAGCTGCTATCATTCAAGCACATCATTGTCTCATCCTGCTCGCAGCAATTTTACACGATGTGACAGCTACAGCACTACCAGCCCGCTTGTTTTTCCTTGGGTTGTGATCCTGGCTGATAATGCTGGAGCTGCAGCAGCAGTCACTACAGTGGAAACTTTGAGGAGAGGGAATATATGCTCGTGCAGATAAGGAGCAGGTGACATAGTATGATATTTCTTTCTAGGTAACCAAACTGCTTGACCTCTGCTGTTCGTCTGGAAACATTGCTTTAGAAAAGATCCCAGATCTTCATATCTCACTTGAGGTAGAGTCAAAGGGAAAGAAAGGGATGTGCCACTTGGAAGAGTTTGCTGGTGTGTACAGAATCTAGTCGCTTTCTGCATACTTGAAGACACAGCTGTTGCCTGTGCTGAGATTTGTATTCCAGTAAAGACAGATCATAGCATTTCTCCAGAAGAACCTGAGAGTTCCTTCTGAAATGAAACCCCAGTTTCAAAGCTTATATCTGGCTTCGCTTGATTCAGGGATATGAAGTACCAAGGGACTGAGTTTGTCTCGTAGAATGCAGTAAATCATTTCTGTACTGAGACACTCCTTTCGGTTTTAATTTTCTGGTTGTTACACGACCTGATAGTTTATACAGGACTTTACTTACTGTTTCCTAGGTAACAGTTAGGTATCTGTTCCAATTTCACGAGAGCTTCACGGAACAGACAAGTTCCAGTGTAAACCTCATTTTTAATCCCTCTCTGAGTTTGGGTTGAAAAACTAGTTTGCCTGAAAATGCCAGTTCTTTTTTTTTCTTTTTCTTTTTTTTTCCTTCCTTTAGAAGACAGACCTTTCTGAAAGAAAGGAGCGAGGTGGTAAACAGTATTTAACTGAGGGTGTGATCTTGCAGGCAGATTATGTACAGAAAGTTGCTTTGTACTTGGTGGGTGCTGAACTTTCTTATGATTTTCAGTCTTTTTTTTTTTTTAATTATTTTGTGTTGCATTCAAATGTTCTTTTTTTAGGCTGCATCTCAGCTATTACAGTTACATTCTGTAGCCTTGATTCTGCTGGCAGTGGCATGGATAAGATCAGTTATGTATGGCTACAGGAAGGGATACTTCTTAAAGTCATGGTATCTATTCTAATAGATGTGGTTAGAATTTAAACTTAATGTATACAAGCTTTTATCTAGAATAAGCTTAAGAGGAGGCATAAACTCTTAGAAGGTGGCTATTTGATATGTATGCTATGGAAAATGTTATAAAATATTGTTATGTTTTAATTATCTGTGAAATTTTTCTGTGTGGTGCCTGTGTGAAGTAGGGTCTTTTGTAGACTCTCACTTCTTCATCTGCTTCATCAGTCAGCCACAGTTGCTGGGTGAGTGGGGAATAGGGTAGGATCTGGAAAAGGGTTGTGTGTAGAAATGAAGGAATGCCAAACTGATTTTGTGACAGAAGTGATCTCTTTCTTGCCTTGACTTTCTAGGTCTGTCATGTTGTGTACTATACATCAAATACATGCTTCAGGGTAAAGTTTCTGTTGATTTCTACAGATTGCAGATACCCATCTGACATTGAAAACAAAAGTACTGTGTAGAGATACTGATCACACTTCCACTGACAGAGCTTCTTCTCCCCCCTCACTTTTGGAACTTTACCAATATATTTTAGAATGCTTGTTTTGGTATAAATCCTGAGGTATCATTCTTGGGGGGGGGGGAAGGCAAACCCTTTTCTTGTAATGAATTTCAAAATGTAGGGAATGATTGACAAGCTTTGTTTAACGGATGGCTAGTCTGATGTGATCTGTCCAAGGCATGTGAATATTTCTGTAGAGTGAGCTGCATAAGCTGGTTTCTTACGGCGCTGTCTGTAATTTGGCAGAGGGGATTAGTAAAACAGATAAGGTGTGCATAAAAATGGGTGGATTAAGCCGGGTCAGAAGTCTGTCTCTCCTGGTATTTTTTCTTAATTGCTTTTAGCCGCTGCTTGGGGAAAGAGTAGAGCAAGCACATGTATGGAGTGGTGATTCTTGAGAGTAGGTATTGGGTGGGGTGGAACGATGGTGAACGTGAAGTGGAGCATTTTCAGACCTAGGTAAATATGAGAAAAGGGCACAGGGTCAAGTTTCTAGGTGGCACTGGGCAGATCCACTATGAAACAATAGGTCAGAGTGGTGAACAGAGGTTAGCAAGAGTTTAAGCCTGTATTCACAGAATATACTCTCAGTTAGAAAGTTCATTTAGAATAACTGGGTTTGTGTTGTCTGCAGAGGTCAGTTCTATTTCAGAGCTTTCATAGCAGGATATAAAACTTTTGTATGGAAAGATGATTGTCTGGATACCACCTGAATGTGACTGAGTGGGGTAGTGACCCTCCAGAGTTGGAATGCATAGGTCCCCTGCCCCTGCTACTGTTTGTAGCTCTGCCAGATAACCCTAGATAGGAAACAACATGATTGCCCATGAGGGGTCAACACTCTGCAAGCTGTGGCAATACCAGTAAGGGTGGGTTGGACATCTCTGTCACACAGTGACCTTTGCTGGAGAAGTTCTGAGTGCATGTCAGTCACTTGTCACTAGAAAGGAAGCCACCCCAAAACAGGGCTAGAGTATGGGGTAAGAAGGTAGATATCTGCACTACATCATCCTGTAATTAATCAGGTGTAATTAACAGAGAAATAACCCTGCATAACAAACAGAAGAATACCAGCAAGACTTGGACCTGTCCTTAACAGTGATGCTAATTTGTGGTATGAGATAGGTAAATTTACCATACCTGGTTCTTTACTTTTCTGCTCAGATTTTCCATTGCCATCCATTATTACTGAGTTTAACAATCCCATAACCCTGCAAGCTCCTCTTTTTAGAGAGCATGTAAATATGACTTTTTTTCCTGTGATTGTGCCCAACCTGATGCTGGGTTTCTCACTGAGGAGGAACCTACTGCAGAGTCCTTTTAAAATCTCATATTATCTTTTTTTTCTTTTTTTTTGTGTGTGTGTGCACTTATCTTTCCATAGCTGGTCATCTCTAGGCAGGTACCTGCACAAGCATTGGGTTTTTGGGCTCTTGCTGCTTAAAAAAGTAAAGCAAATCAAAACAAAACAGTCTCTAAGTCTCAGAGTCTTACATTTGTTGTCTCATTTTTCAGACTTTGTAGCTCTGAGCTCAGTCCTATTTTCTCCAGGAAAAAATCTTTAGAAGTCCTGCCAAACTGGTGTGAAAGGTTGTCTCCCAGATCTGTCTTAAAATCTAACAAACCAGAAGCTGTGTTTGTAGATTCTGAGTACTAGGCTTTGTTTTTTACAGGGGACAAGGCTGCTTGGCTTCATGGTTTAGTTGCTTTATGTGACCAAGCAGATGTATGTTTTCCTGAATTAAGATTCTGAGATAGTTAGTCTGTTGTTTGATATATAAGACTTTTTTTTTTCCTCAGTTATTTTTTTTTAAGGGAGAAGATTTTTGAGATGCTTATCTGTCTTAGTTTATCAGAATAGCATCTTTATTTACCTGTGATTTTACATGTCATGTTTTTATTTTGCTGTGATGTTTAAAAAGCCATCCTAATGGAGAGACAACTCAAAGTGTACTTAAGCTATGGATACTATTTTACATATGATTTTTTGGAACAATTTTTCTGAGTACTCCTTGAAATGACAATATCTTAGCTTGTAAGTTATTTTCAGTATTTACAAAAGACTGTGTCAGTAAGAAAGCCTATGATTATCCTTTTTATGCTCAAAGGAGGTAATTTAATTCTAAAAAGGATTTTATTATACTGGATGATAATTCAAATAACCATGAATTCACTTTACCTTTTCTTTTCTTGAAGACTGCATTAGTGAAATACTTATCTTTTCACATTAACAGAAGAGCTTTACCTTGTATTTTATTATTTGTCTGTTTTGTTAGCTGACACATAATAAAGACAAGTGCTTTAATGTCTATGATGCTAGTAATGTTGTATGTCATAACAGCTCCAGCAGTTTAGAGGTTTCTTAAAACCACTCCTTACATTACAAACTGCTGGAAACTTGTTAAGTGGCCAGTGCATAATGATGCAACTCTGCTAAATATGTATGTTCTCTAAATACCTGTTTGCCTAGTGATGCAGTGCATGAAAGATGTAGCCAAAAGTAACCTCCTCTTTGGAAAGTTTTGAGAAAGCAAAAAAAATGGAAAACAGGCTCCACCCATAATGCTTTTCTTTCCCTCACTTCTGCTAATTGCTAAAGGAAGTAAAATAGGAACTTTGAGAATCGATGCTCTGATTTCGGAAGAGTCAAAGCATGTGCAGGTTCAGTATAATACTCTGATTTCTAGGAATGTTGGTTCTTCCCTTTGCATTTGTGGTGTTTTCTTTTCAGATAACTTCAAGCTTTGGTGTCAAATTCTTAGTGACATGGTTGAATCAAGAATCTTGGGATAGTTTCTTCTATAATTGCAACTTGCACCGATGTTTTTGTGTGCGCACATTTGAGCCAGTCTGTTAATGCTCTCAAGTGCTTTGAGAAGAGAGAGAGAGAAAAGACTGGGTTTTTTCTGTCTTCTGTATTGACTGGTACCAGGAATAGCAGGAGGGATTTTATAGGTTTCTGTTTAGTTTTGGGTGGTTGTTGTTGCTTGGTCTTTTTTGTGTGTTTTTGTTGTGCTTATCTTCTCAGACTGGCAGATTCATGTGGGAAATTACAGTTACATTGAAAAATTTTCCTTCCTTAACCATAACAGTAACACAAAATGAGGATATCTTTCCATATTTTACAACATTCTAGGTCATTATGAAAGTGCACCAAGCTGTTCTTAGAAACTGCAAACCATGACATGAAATAATGAGTGGACAACACAAGCTCTCATCCCTGCTGGTGATGTGACAGAGAAGGGGAGTTTTACTGTTCTTGACAGCGTTTTCAAGTAGCTATGTCAGTGTATCCCAACCTAGCATCTGACTGATAGGTTGAAGAATTGAGTAAAGTCAGGTAAGAACTACTGTCTCCTATAAAATGAACCATCATCTGAGAAGGATCTGTAACCGTTGAGGACAAATAAAGCAAAAAATCAAATGTGAAGAGGGAAAAGTGAGTTTAGTTTCCAGTCCTACAGTCCATGTCATGCACAAGTACCTGTATTAAACCAGGCAAGGTACCTGAGTTACTCGTTTTCATGACTGTTTGCCTATTACCTACTTGGATCTTTCACAATATGGAAACTTTTGCTGCTGATAAGGTATCAGTGTTTAAATATTTTCGGGACACGGCTTGAATAGGAAGAGACTTCCAATAATGCCACATTGTACTGAAAGCTGCTTTTCATAGTCATGAGTAACTGTGATTGCAGCTTTCTGAAGGAACTTGAAGCAATTAATGAACTCAAAAGGTTGTACATTTGTTGAAGACTTTTGAAGATGATTGAAGACTTTTAAAAGATTCTGTGAGACTGTTTCTGATTATTCCATTGATGGGAAGCGAAGCACAGAACAGTGCCAGTAGTATAAATTCCAGTAATTAATTGAATATTCAAATTCCAATAAAATCTAAATGTCTGAAAGCACATTGGAGCTAGAATGTGAAGTACTCCAGGATGCAAAAGCTTCATTGACCTAAATCAGGACCTGGTGTTGTAGAAGTCTCTACCAGGATTCCTTTAATGCAGAGTCCATAGGAACTTCCTTTAATAGGCTGATTATTTGCTATAAACTCAGAAATTTATTTTCACTAGTTTTAATAACTGACAAAAAGAACGTAAAGAAAAAATGTTTTGAATGAGAAGATTGTGAAGAAGCAGGATGAGTATGGTGGTGGGTAACGCAAGCCTGCATCCTATTAAATAGTTTTCACTGGTGACTTCAGATAGGAGAAGGACATGATAATATGCTGATTAGGATCTTTTAAGTGAAGTCCCTGGTGAGATTTACTGCTTGGACAAAAATAACCTCTTTTGATGAGAAGGAAAACAGTTGCTGATTTACTTGAGCTTTTTCATAACTGTTTTAAGAGTTAATAGCTTGTTGTAGTTTAACCCCAGCTGGCAACTAAGGACCACACAGCTGCTTACTCCCCAAGTGAGATGGGGGAGAGAACTGGAAGGGTGAAAGCAGGAAAGCTCACATGGGTTAAGAACAGTTTGATAATAGTCATGATAATAATAATATTGTAACGAAAAGGAAAATAACAGAGAAATAAACCCCCCAAAATACAAGTGATGCAAAGGAAAATTATGTCTCACCAGCAAGCAATGCCCAGTCAGTTCTCTGAGCAGCATCCCCCATCCAGCCTTCCCCCTATTTTTATTGCTGAGCATGATGTCATACAGTATGGAATATCCTTTTGGTCAGCTGGGTCCAGCTGTCTTGGCTGTGTCTCCTCCCAAATCCTTGTGCACCCCCAGCCTTCTTGCTGGTGAGGTGGCGTGAGGAGCAGAAAAGGCCTTGACTCTCTGTGAGCACTGCTCAGCAATAATGAAAACATCCCTGTGTTATCAAGCTGTTTCCAGTGCAAATCCAAAACATAGCCTCATACAAGCTACTCTGAAGAAAATGAACTTCATTCCAGCCAAAACCAGCACATAGCATTATGTGAAACACTTATTTCTCTTTTTCAAAGATTTCTGTTATTCTATAAGCATTGTCAGTGGGTACTAAATCCATTTTTTATTTTTTTCATTTTAATTGTTCTGAAATGAGAGAGGGGAATTGCTGCATTGTTAGTTTTAGCCATGGAGAATAGGTGGATATCTTGCAAGATTTTGAGAACCATTGGTAAAAACGAGATTTATGCAGAGTAAAAAGAAGGTGGTGAAGACAAAGAAGGGATATTTGTATGCCAAAGTCAAGTGTTGAGAATGATCTGGTTCTGAGTTCTGCTTGTTTTTTGTAACTTGGAGGGAAAGTGATGTGGGATATTGGAATGGATGGTGATTTTTTTTTTTAGAAAAAGATATGTATAGTTACAAGAAGTATGTATATGTGGATTGAAGAAAACTACTTAGTAATTTACATTAAGATTCTAAAAGGGCAGGTAACTGTCCCTTTGGTTCTTCAGAATTGATTTCTGTATATGTACCTTTCTGTTTGTTTTGGGGGAATGGGGGAGAGAAGGCAAAATGGTTGCAATAACCTTGTTTAGGAAGAAAATGTAACATGAGTATTTGTAAAATTTTGTAGTACTAATTGTTTAGGATGAAGATTTTCCAGAAGTTTTTCTCGTGGTTTATTTTTTATTGTTCAGATGAACTCTCAGCCTTTCTCGTGTAAGTGCTTATGCACTTATAGAAAATATTTTTCCAGCATTATGCAGCCTGTAAAGTTTTTGTTACCTTGCTTACAGATTTTGCAGTTCCACTGTTTGTTTGTAATCTTGAACTTGTGACTATATTACTCTGTTTAGAAAGGAAAATGGCCATTATTCCATGGCAGTAAGTGCTACTGTAAGCACTAACACTTGCACCACAGTCTATATAGCAAGCTAGACCTGTGTTCCCAGGCCGAGCTATGTGCATTTCACCTGGGCTCTCTATTTGACTGAAAAAGAGCAGGGGAGGACTGGAGAAGAAATCTGGAAATAGTCCCTATCTAGGATTTTGAGAGCCAGAATGCCACATCTTTACCCAAACGCCTAAACAACGGCTCTTACTTTGGTTTGCTCACAAGCCTAATTTTCTCAAAGCATCCACAGCAGGAGCCACAAGAGTGGTGACTGCAGCTGCACAGGAGGGCCTGCCTTAGTGGGGCTAAAACTCAGGTTCTTCCTTGCTTGCAAAGTTAGGCCTTTGTCCCACAAAAGCTGGAAAGCTGCTATAATGCTACCTTTAAGGCCTGGCCTGCTCTAGAGAGAAGTGGGCTGCTTGTTTCACACTGCGGTAAGTAACACAGCATACAACTTCAGCACAGGAAAGGCAAGTGTTCACATGTGGGTTGTGTTTTGTGTAGGGTGGGTTGGTTGGTTGGTTTCAGTTGGTTTTGTTGTGTGTGTTTAGGTTTTTTGTGTCTGGTTATTTTTTTACTGACAGTTTATGGATAATATGAAAATTGTAATATAAAGGCATCTGTGTTTCTTGATTTCTTTTTTCTCGTCGAAAACCTGATATTAAACAAAATATTAAATGTATCTTTGAAGGATTTTTTTTTTCCAGGGAGGGAGGCAGATAGTCAACTTGATGAGAAAAGTCTCTGGCTAGGTTTTTACTTTGCATCATGCACTATACGTTACCTGTCTCGCTTACAAGGGGTGCCCTCTCCCCTGCCAGGGCAGGGGGACAGAGAAGAACGTGTGGAGAATGATCTGCACTTGACTATTCTGCTTTGAGAGCAGGGTGAATAAGGACTGCAGGATGTAATGGTTCAGGAGTGGCTGAGGTAGGAAGAGGGAAGAAATTGCAGAAAGTTAATGAATGTTGTATTGAATGAGGGCTTATTTGCCATAACTGAATTGAAGTAATTGTTCAAGACTAACTGAAATTTATGTGAAGAGGAACTTGTATTGTTGCCTGGGCAGGAGTTGCTTCATAAGGCTGGCTGAATGAATTGGTTAGATGTGCTATCAGCTGCGTGACTGCTATGTAAAACCAGGAAGGTTTCACTCTAGCATTGCCACAGAAAGGACTGGCTTCCCCCCACCCCCCAGGTTTTGAGTTTCTTCTTGAAACTTTCTTTCTCCGAATGTTTTTGGTGGCTAAGCTTGAAATAGCTCAACATGTGAAATAACAAGGTGCTCCCTGTGTACCTGCTGCTTAAAAGACACTGTAATTAGGGTGGTGGGTTTTCTCAGGGCGAAGCTAATCCTCTGCACTTGATGACTGATGAGCCCTGTACCTTTTTTCCCTTTCTCAGATGTAGATAACTTGACTGAAAAAAATCTACAGTAACTGGGGAACATGCTTATGTTTTATTGTGGCTTGAAAAAACTCCTTCAAAAGAGAAAGCATTTGTTATTTTTTGCTGTTATTTTTTCATTGGTATGGGGCAGTATGCTGTGGCACTCTGAAGCACTTAGTGAGATATGTTCAAGCTGATATTACTGCTGTAATGGCAGGAGGCCTCACATTACTGGGGGGTCTGAGTTCAGGTTTCTTCTGCTATTTTTTTTCCCCCAGTCTTATTCCCTGAAGCCCTTTACATACATCTTATACCATGGTTAACTATTTCAGGGACTAAAACCACTAGAAAACTGGGGTTAGTCTGTTTCTTTTCTGCCGGTATAGATCTCTAAGCTGTCTTTGAAGAAGCGATTGGAGAATGGTGTCTTGAACTGCAAGGAAGAGTGGGCTTTTGGCATCTGCTCAGCTCGGTTATGTTCCACTGTATTTGGTGATGGAACTGCTGTGGTAGACCAAGGAGATGGAGACCTCCATTCAGTTGCCTCTGGGACCTGCAGAGTGGGGATGCTGTGTGAGAACCCCATACCTGAGCCAGTATGGGGAGAGGAGTTTCCTGGAGAAGGTGGGTTGGAGGGAGGAGAAGCCGCTTCAGTCCCTCTAAAATTCCTCAGATTTTTTCTCGCTCCTTTGGCTTTCCTGTCATCACCTTCTCCAGCCTTCAGAACCTGTTCTGCTGCCTTGGAGTGACTCTGCTTTGCTGGATACCTGCAAAACCAAGTGCATGTTCCAAGTGCTAAATGCAGCTCTTGGGTGTCTCGCACGTCGTAACGTACCAAGTCATTCCCACCTCTGCTCCCCCTGCCACACAGTCTAAAGAAACTGGTTTCTAGTTAGTGTGATTTTTTTTTTTTTTTAAAAAAGCATATTTCTCTTCATAACTTCTCTTTATTGGGCAGGAGAGGAGAGCAATTGTCCAAAGGATTAATTTTTCCTACATGGCTTGTAGAAGATGAACTGCCCAGGTTGTTTCTTTTCTTTTTTTTTTTTTAATAACTATTCATATAATCATTCCTAGCAACAAGTTTGTGGTTATATCCTTTCCATGTGCATATTTTCCAGGTTCTGGAAGCTGTCTGAAGAGATAAAAGTTTCTTTTCAAATGTTCTGTTTCTGAATGTGGAAAGAACATCTTACAGAAGTTAGCGTAGTGTGTCTGAGCTGCTTCTGAAATGACCAAAAATAATTGGAGAGTATTGGCTTGCTTTTCAAATGCTCTTCATTTTTAAGATGGAAATTTAAGTTTTATAGGTGTGTTAATTAGCCAGAATTTTTAATTCATCTTCAAGCAATGTGGCATTCTGGTTTTAAATACAAAGTAGAGTGAGCTTCAAGGAGTTCCCATAGAGTGATTTTTTTAGTTCCTGCTGTATCTTCTGTTTTTCCTTATACATTTATGGCTCTTGAGAAGCCCCTTCCTTGTCTGGCTTGTCATGCTTTCTGATGTTTACCTATCATCTCTGTCACATAATTGAAAATGTGGGCTAAAGAAGGTGGTGGCTACAGGGATCTTGAAGGATACACCTAAATAAAGCCTACAACAAATTAGTCCATTGAACAATTTTAATTAAGAGCCATTCAGTCTCTTTTGGCTTGTTTCTTTATTGTGTAAAAAATATAGTAAAAGTATAATACAGTAAAATACCTTTTTTTTTCTTTTTCTCCCCGTGAAGGGAAGTACTGTCAGGACATAGTAGTCTTTACTCTTTCTAGATGGCTAACATCATGCATCTGGATGACTAATCTTTGTATGTATTATGTGAGATCACTCCATAAGTAGTATTTCTGAAATGCAAACCATGGGACACAGGCCTGTTTTGGTTTCATTGGCACGCTTGGAAAAAAAAGCTCCAACATCTTTATTTTTCATGTTGAATATATTAAATAGTTGTTTCCTGAAAACAGAGGATTTTTTTTTCTTTTTCCAAAGCAAAACATGGCTGTTGCTGCTTCTTTTTACGATGCCTTTAGTAGGCATTAAAGTACCGTGAGAGGCATGGCTGAGAAAGGGATGTTCCAGAGGCAGTGGAGATGGTAATGTGGAAAGGCGGCAGGTTCTGTTCCCCCTGCAGATTGTTTCCATACTCCCCGTGTTGCATCCAAGTTGTCCATGGTGCCTGGGTGTGCTGCCTGTCATGATGATTGTTTAGTAGATTTAGTAGTAACCTGCTATGTAAAGAGCAAGGGAGGGACCTTCACTCTTCCAGATGCTGGTGCAAGCTTCATCCTTCATCTCAACAAAAGTACTTTGTGTATGTTTAATAGCAGAAAGTTGATTTGCTTTTTGTTGTGTTTTCTAAAGCTCATCTCAACCTCGTAGTGGCCTGCAGCCTTGAAATGAATAGAGAAGTGGATGCTTGTGGAAACGCTTTCCCTTTCATTTGTGTTCATTAGCCATTAATGGCAGAGTTCATCTCGTTTCTCATGTTGTGTGCTGCTTCTCAAAAAGAGAAATTTGTTTTCAGTTTAATGTTTGAAATGTTTCTTTCATCTGAAAAGGTAAAGCAACATTAGTTTGATTTTTTTTTTTTTTTAAATGTTTTTAAATGTTAGCTTGATTTTAAATAGTTCCCTGCTGCAATGAGCAGCTTTGTAAGCAGAGGACACTATCTGTCCTCTGGGCATTACCTCAAAATGGATGAAATTGATTTTAGCTGCATAAAATATTATTGTATCAGCATGTGTTTACCAATCTCTAAGGATAATAACTGACATCTATTTTATTTGGTGTTCAAAATACCCCTTTCCCCATCTTGACATATGGTGATAAGCAGCAGACAGTTTGTCTCTTAATTTCTGTGGTATGGTTTGCAGCTTTATTTCTTTTTGTCCTTTCATTTGCCCCCACCACTCCCCACCCATCAGTTTTCTGCTCAAGCAGCTTACTTACCCTAGATCCCCCTCTCATGATGGGTACTTGATGCTGACTCACAAGTTGTTATGATTTCTTTGCAGTACTGGCAGGGGCAAATGCCTATGGAGTCTCTGACCACAAAAAGACACCTTCTTGCACCAGATTTTTGGTATTAATTGGTTCAGTATTCTGGCTTTTAGAGGTGTTCAAATGTGCTTTCCTTTATACTTATGTTCAGGGGAAAGCAATTTGGAGCATTAGAAAACTCACTGTTGGTTCTGCCCGCAGTGTTTAGTGACAGGAAGGCATAAAGTTTGTGCACTGTTATGTGAAATGTTATGGAAACTTCACTCTTGCTTTGCTGTGATCTTTGCTGAAGTTTGCAAAGTAAGGAGAGCACAGCTACTTCTTTCTCCTAATACACACAGTCATTTTATTCCCTCTTCACTTGCTCCTTTTTGACTTTGTGAACTGAATGATACAGCCCTTACAACTAAAATACGATGGGTTTTTATTTCCTCCCAGCCAAAAGGTATGCACACTGCACAGGCCAAATAACCCCGTGTGTACTGTCTCTTACTCCCCAAGTAAATAACAGTGGAACTTGAATCACAGCTAGAACTTTCTCTGCAGGCTTAACTTGTCTGATTTAACTGCTAGGACCTTCCTGTCTCAGAGGCACAGTCTCTTTGTCTAGGCAACCACAAGTGGCCCGACACACTTTGAGTGGAATTAATGAAGTGTCTTCTGTGCAGTGCTGCAGTAGCTCCTGCTGTCAGGTTGGTTGAGGGAAGGAAACATGCTATACATTTTTAGGTCTGCTTCCCTGTGCTGATGGAGTGCTTCTGAATGTGACTGTTCCCAGGCTTGGCAGGCTACTCAGCTGGGATGTAAAATTTGTATTACATTTCCAGATGACATGATCTACTCTCCAAATTGGCAAGCTTAGTCCAGCAACTGTTTTGAATAATTTGCTGAATAACTGGTGGTAATAATGACAAAAGAGTTGCCTGTTTGGGGGTGTAGGGATGTGTAAATGCACCGCTGCACACGTGCCCACTCAGCTTACTGTGCAGCTCTTGTAAAATATGTATACAGCAAAGACTGCCAATAAATGCAACAGTCACTTGAGATGCAAAGACCACGTCTTCCCATTCTCGTTAGACTTGCATAACTCGTGCCTGTTGTGTTGAAAGTTATGGTTGTTCCACAGCGAAGAAAAAAATATTCCCTCAACTCTGCAGTGAGGTATTTTTACAGTTTAGTACATGGCGACTTGTTTAGCATCTCTTGACATTTATCAACACATACAGAAAACACAAATACTCAGGCAGTGATAGTGATGGAGGTCAACTGGATGGAAAACTTAACCTCTGTAATCATCAGGCACTGACTCTGCCTGGGCTTGATGTGAAGTTCCCATCACAGAATTCATCCATCACCCAGTAAAACAGAAGAGAGAATTGTTATTCCAGAAGAAGTCTCTAATTCTGATTACCCAGTTATGTATTCTTTTGATATCCTGATTATGAGGGATGGGGGGGACAGATGGACAATTAAAGACAGGTTTATCTACTTTATTTTCCTCTTAGAAGGAACTATGTTTTCTGTCATCTGGTTCTCTAGAAGCTAATGAATCCTGACTTTCAAATAAGGATGCCAAATCATCATCTGGTTTAGAAGTTTAAGGTCACCTTTGCCATTACATTATACCACTATGTACTGGGCCTTATTTAAGAATTTTCTAAAGGATACCCCATTTCCACCTGGAATTGTTTGAAAATATGTTTTTCTACTGCATAATTAAAAATACACACACTGAAATTAAAAATACATTTTCTACCTTTCCATTTTAAAACGATCTTCTTCTTTCCTCTGTCCCATGTCCCTGTAATGATTCTAACTGATTGCAGTGGCACTTGGTGATGAGAGCAGAGTGGATAACCTGCAGTCTGCTCAGCTTGCTTCTGGATTTAGCCAGCAGTTTGCTCCTTTGGATGGGAACTGCATAAGCATTGCCGACAGCCCTCTTCCTCTCCCCAACCCTTTCTTTTTCTTCTTTTTCCCTTCTGATTTTGTCTTAAACAGGTCAGTAAATCTGGGGAAGTGCTTTTCCTGAGGATGTTGAGGGTGACATGTCTGTTAGTAATTTGGAAGGAACCTTCCATGCATGTTGCTGGGTTCTAACTTCTCCACAACTTGCAAACTAAACCCTGGTATCTTCCTGCGTTACTTGTGACAAAACTTATCAGTAGTCAGTGGCAGCATCTGAAAAACAAAGTGTTCAACCACTAGGTAAGGAAGGGACTTCTTTTTTTAAAGAATTACTTTTGTTTCTGTTGTAATGGGGGGTACATGTTAAGGTCCAGTGAGATAATCCACTCTAACCTGGAACAGGGTGCTTAGTTTCAGGCACTGTTTTTAGAAAGAATTAGAGGAGGAGAAAAGAATTAGAGAAAGGAGATCTTATAACTCACATGCTGGTGAGTTATAATATCTGGGAACTGATGAAAAGAAGGTGACTTTCTTAGAGATATACAAAGCTATATGTCCAGCTGAGGTAAAGTGGGGGATTTGAAATTTTTACCCTTTTTCCATGAACAACATTGGACCTCCTGAGAGCTTTGCAAGAAGAAAAACCCCAAGCAAACAGCAGGGGCGTGTGGGAACAAAACAGACTTGAGAGAGAGAGGTTTTACAGAACAGTGCATCAAAAAAAAATAGAATTCTTCTTCAGTAAGTTGTGCTCTTTGCAAGTCTTAGATACCATCAAGAGTCAGATCCTTCTGGAACTTTATAGTTTGATGTAACATAAAATGTATTAGAATATATATTCTTGTGGCATGTGATTTATCTTCTGGCTGATGAAATTAGGCAACAAGTTTGGAAGATTAGTCTCCTACAGATTCCAGCTCTGTTTGGCCTCAGTATGAATGTGTGTATGAGGTCTCACGGGGTGTCTTTAAAACACTTGCATTTTTGCAAGTATTGCATTCTGTTTGGTAGTATAACACACTACTAAGGCAAAGAAAATATAAGCCTTACAGTTTTCATATGCTTCTTTGGGAAAAGTGTCTTCTCATCCATTTTTCCACGGGCTGCAATGAGTGTGAGTTTATAAGCATTGTTTCTGAACCTGTCTACAGACAACAAATCTCTCCAGAAACTAAAATGGCTTTACGCCAAATAAGATTTGATCTGTGGCGAGGCAAGTGTGTGGGTGAGCTCTAGAGCCCATTTGCCAAGGCACGTGGTATCTTCTAAAAGCTTGCTGAGCTTCAGAAGAGTCCAGTAACTTCGTTACCACAGAAGAAAAAGCATCTTTGAATATGAGAATGTGCACCACATTCCTGAGGTTATTGAGTGTTCCAGACCAGCTCATGTTGGCTACTGCGGAATAGCAGATGTCCCCGATGAGCAGATCTGGAAAACCATTTGGTGGTAGCTAGTAACATTATCAGGCACAGTGATCTTGCAGAATTTCTGCCCTTCTTTGGACTTTGTGCATTTCATGCCCCCTCTGAAGGCTGGAGGTCTGAGTCCACAACTGTCATTCCTGACTACCGAGCATTAGGATATTGCAGGGAGAAAGAATTCAGTTGCAAATGTAAGAATGAAAGTCGAGCTCTGAAGAACACAGTGTCTGACTCCTAAGTAGCTGTAATGAGCTGGGGCACCTGTCTAGGAAAGAGACTCCTTGATTTCCAGCCCCTTTTCCTGCGTTTAGCCATGGTTTTTATTCTCACATGTTCCAATACAGTCCTGCAGAGCAGAGATGGGGCTCAGGGCTCTGAACAGCTGGTAGCTTCTGCAGCTTCTCTCAATGTGAACAAAACCCAAGTCATTCTCGTGGACAAAGGTGCCTAAATTATGTACCTCCTTCCTTTCCTCAATCTTTGTCTCTGTCTAGTTCCTCTTTGCAGCATATATCCCCCATGTTCCAGAGGAAACTGTAGGTGATTTGCTCTTTTTTCTATCCCAGACTTAACATTCCCTCAAATACTCCTAATAGAGGATTGTCACAAGTTTCTGTTTTGTTACAAAATAGATCCAGAGAAAGAGTTCCAAATTCAGCAAGATTCCAACGCACATATATTTTGACAGTTTCCACCAAAATGACTTAGAAGGCTACACTACTGGCAACTATATTTCTCTCAAAATAGACTTCCACTGCAGTACAACATCATGCTGGAAAAGCGAGCTACTGTGCCGTTGGCTTTTTTCCCCCCTTCCTTTTCCTCTTGTTCTGTGATGCCAAAGTCAATGCAGATGAAGAACCTAAGTTCTTATTTTTATCATGTAAATAAAAATGATTAAAATGCATTCTCATCTTGAAAATGAAGGCCTCTTATGCCAGACATATCCAAAAATGAACCTTTAATGTTACTGCTTTTTTCCCTCGTGGAGGGTGCTGGGTTATTTGTTCTGTTACATGTGATGGTTTTCTAAAGCTAAAATTAACATTAGGATGGGCTTAAAAAATTAGCTGGAAGCTATTTTTGTGCTGTCCTTGGAAGTTGAGTACTTGTTCTTTTGTGTTGAGCAGTGAAATAAGATAAATCACTCTCATGAATACTGATTTGGGTTATTTCTATAGCATGTTCCACCGCAGCGAGCAGTAGCGTGTAGGTTGGGAGTGCTTTATTTACAGCTCTGTGCTGGTTTTTGGGGCTGGAGGACTGCAATCAGCACTGCAGTGGTTGGCTTTGGGTGGTCTCAGTGTCACTCTACTGTGGTTGTGCTGTATGCTCATAAAGCCAGAAGAGGGAGCACAAATGAAGACCTTGTTTCGAAGGTGTGGGTGGGACAGTGAGATACATGAGGCTGATCTAGATCCATGGAAATACTGAGGTCACACGTGTTAAGTCGCAGCAACTTACACTGTTAGATACGTGTGCCTGAAGAGTGGGAGAAAACAAGCTCGGTTCTGGCTTGCAAAGAGAGGAAAGGGGCACAGTGGAAGAAGTGATTAGGAAAAAGTGCACTTGGCATGAGGACTTTTAAATCAAAAGCAAATTACTGTGGCTTGAATTGTTTACTAAGCTGGTAATTTGATGTTAAATCCAGCATATTTGGTTTGTAAGATCAGCAGTGTTTCACATGTATCAGGAAAGATTTGGGTGTCATTGTGCAGAATAAATACATTGAACACATAAGACCTGTGTACTCACTAGGGCTTATTCAAATGTGGTTTATTAAATGTGACTGTAGGGTCTTATTCTAGGTCCTATAGTTTGTAAGGACTTTTTTTATTTTTAATTTTCATAACCATAGTGATTGTTAGGGTTGCTAGTTTTCAAATATATGTGTACTTTTAGAATTGATGTATTTTCCTGTGATAATATGTAAATGTGTGATGAGCATAGGTAGTGTGGAAACTATTCACTAATGATGAATAATAAGGACACTCTGGTGTTGATTAAACACGGGAGATTGATCTTGATGTAGGCAGTTGGTATTTTGGTTGCAAAGACTTGATGACAGATACACAAACTGCTTCCTACTCAAATTAGGAGACCTTTCAAGAGTATAGTCCATGATCTTTGAAAGGTCATGGAGAACAAGAGACATGCCTGAGAACTGGAGGATGGGCAACATTACTCCAGTCTTCAAAAAGTAGGACCCTGGAAACTACAGGCCTGTCAGACTCCCCTCCATCCCTGGAAAGGTGATGAAACAGCTTGTTCCGGATGCCATCATAAAGCATGTGGAGGAAAATAAGGTTGTCAGGAGGGGTCAGTATGTTTTCACCAAGGGGAAATTATACTTGACCAATTTGATGGCCTTCTATGATGGCAAGATGTTCTGGGTAGATCTAGGGAGTGTGGTCAGTGTTGTTTGCCTTGACTTCAGCAAGGTTTTAGACACCATCTCCCATAACATCCTCATAGGTAAGCTTAGGAAGTGTGTGTTAGATGAGTGGACAATGAGGTGGATTGAGAACTGGCTGAATGACAGAGCTCAGAGGGTTGTGATCAGTGACACAGAGTCTAGCTGGAGCCCTGTAGTTAGTGGTGTTCCCCAGGGGCCAGTACAGGGTTAGTCTTGTTCAACGTACTCATCAATGACCTGGATGGACAGAGTGTACCCTCAGTGAGTTTGTTGGTTCAAAACTGGGAGGAGTGGTTGACACACCAGAAAGCTGTGCTGCCATTCAGCGAGGCCTGAACAGGATGGAGAGCTGGGCACAGAGGAGCCTGATGAGATTCAACAAGAGAAGTGTAGGATCTTGCACCCAGGGAAGAACAACTCCGTGCACCATTACAGGTTATGGGTTGACCTGATGGAAAGCAGCTCTGTGGAAAAGGGAATCCTGGTGGACAACAGGTTAACCATAAACCAGCAATGTGCCCTTGTGGCCAAGTAGCCTCCTGGGGTGCATTAAGATGACTGTGACCAGAAGGTCAAGGGAGGTTCTCCTCCCCCTCTATTCTGCTCTAGTGAGGCACCTGAACATGAGGAAAGACTTTCCTTTTGAGGGTCACAGAGCACTGGAACAGGCTACCCAGAGAGGTTGTGGAGTCTCCTTCACTGGAGATGCTCAAAACCCATTTGGATTCTTTCTTCTAGGCCAACCTGCTTTGGCAGTGGGGTTGGACTTGATGATCTCTTAAGGTCCCTTCCAACCCCTTTAATTCTGTGATGCTCTTCTCTTGAGTGTTCTCTGAGACTTGTAACTTTGGCTGCATTAGCTTACTCAAGGGGTGTGAAGTAGCTCAAAGATATATTGAAAAGAATAATAAAAAAGCAAAGCCACAATCTTATTAGTCTCTTTCATTCTTTGGTTTTCTGTTTTGTTTTTCTGTTTATTGTTGGGGTAGAACTCAAAATTTCATGTCTGCAGCTATTTGCTTTATTACCTTAGATGTGCCATTTCCAATGTTATGCTCATAGACTTAACAAGCTAATCCAGGAGACTAAAGCAGAACTGTCATTTTGAAGCTACTCAGCTGAAGGCTCTTTGAAATCAGTTTAGAAAGCTCCAAGACTATTTTTGTTCTCTTTTTAATTTTTAGAGAAGATGTGTTGATGTCTTATGCTGTTCATGGTCCCTAGAAGGGGTGTTGAGCAAAGGTTCTGTCTTACAAGTCCACTGGAGGTTAGACCTCAAATGGACATGATTTATGCTTAGGAACTATGCTGTCTGAAGGCAGATTTGGGATGACTGAAGGACGTTGCTTTTTCCAGAACATATTTTCTTAAAATGTAGGATACTGAATTTGGTGAAAGTATGTTTTAGTGGTTTAGTGAGGAGAGATGATCCGTTTAGGACTGCAGTCTATGCTGACATTGCATGATGTAACAAAAAGGTGCTATTAAATTAGGAGTGCTAGAATAACACTTGGCTCTTATACAGCTTGCTTCCTGTCAGTCACAGAAGCTTCCAGGACTGAGGAGTGTTTACATGTGCTGTGCTCTCTAAAAGCTGAGCTCCTACATTGTGACCATCTCCCCCTCCTGTCTACTTGGGTTACTCTGTTAGATATTAAGAAGGAGGTGATTGAAGCATTTCTGTTTGTTTTCCCCATTTCTCTTGAAGAGAGCTGAGACTATGAAGATCTGTGGTGAGCCGCCAAGTGATGTATCAGTGGCTCAGGGATGTATGATGGGTCACTCGTCTCTTGGAATTCCTCTATCCCATGGCCCTTGTCCTGTAAGCACTCTGAGGCTCACATTTCAGGAGGCATTTGATCATCCCCATAGAAAGATAGTGCCAGGCTAATAAGAAGAAATAGTGGTGACCCAGGTTAATTTCAGATCCTTTATCAAGGAAATGAAATATGTTATAAATATGTTTTTTAGAATGCATAGCTGTTGAGGTTGGTTGAATTAGAAGTGAAAATCGGTGGGCTGCTGGCTTTAGAGAGAGCTTTGCCTCCCATCAGGTCACAGTGCAGTGCAACTCCAAGTGCTTCTGGAGCAATCTTGGAGAAAAATTCTGGTGTTTCTCAAGCCAAAAAGATAAGAATGATGTATGGCAGAGGGATTAGATTTACACTCTTTTTTTTTTTATTTTATTTCCCCTTTTCTTTACAGTGTTTTCTGAGAGAAGAGAGCTACCAGTCATCTTGTTCTTAAGGCATCTGTGTGAGGATTCTGAGGAGTAGTATGTCATGTGGATAACACAACTATCCTTGCAGCTCTAGTTGTAGGACCAAGTTTTGTGAACTTTTGTTGTCTCTCCTTGGATGTGTATTGATTTGAAAGTCTTGCAGAAGTTGTCTAAACTGTAAACTGGGAACATCATACCTGAACAGGGCAAAAGGTGTGAAGTGCAATATCTGGGCAACGAGCTCATGCTCTTTCCTGTCTTCATTTATTCTATTAGTCCACCAGCAACATTGTATCTGTTTGTTTTGATAGCCTCTATTGATCACGTACCTTTTTTATTTTGTTAAAGGGCAGGTTCTTGGATTTTTCTAAAGATCAGCATGTAAGTTCAGCTCTTCTGGAGTCACTGCTTTTATATCATGCAATATGCTTGATAAAACACTTCTAACAGGGTGATGTGCTCCTGGAGCAAGTTAACATAAAGTTTTTAAGTGGTTGCTGGACATTGTCTTCCAGTTGCAGCTGAAGGTGACACTGGTGCCTATATGGCCTCAAATTGCTTGATGTTGTTGGCCCCTCATAATTAGTATCTGTTGCTTGTGTGCCCTTTTCCTTTGGCCTCTGCAGGTCAAAATGATCTAGGTCACTTTACAGCGTTTGAAAAGTAGGTATTTTCTTTCTTAATTACTACAGTGAGACAGCAGACTTAGAAGAATTTTCCAGGGAATCAGGATGCAGAAAGATGTGGCAAAATTTTGTAGATCTCGGGTAGATCTTTGTGGAGAGAGATCTGCTGGGATCTTACAGAGAAGGAATGAGTTGGATTGTTCTCTCCAGTTGGAGCAGCCTGAAGCTGAAGAAGTCTTTACCTGCAGTCCTGCTGTAGGCTACTAAAACAGCCCTGTTGTTTTAGTAAAATGGTTTGGCTGAGAATTTACAGCATTGCTTTGCTTTCATTCTCATTTTCACACAAGAACAGCCAAGCTTATGTGATCTCAATTTAAATTCTTCATTTTCTCAGGCTCTGAGTTGGGAGTAGAATGTGTGCCTTAAGCATCCGTTCTTTGCTTCTCAATTGTATTTTTCAGAATTAATACTACTTAGTAAAAAATAATTCAGACCCTGCCTGGAAAAACAGCTTTGCGTTCTGAAAAAGGCCAGGAGTCTGCTGGAGATCCCAATGGAAAAACAATGGGGAAGGAGTACTGAAGACAAGAGAAAAGGCATTAATTTGGTGCATGCAGAAAATCCTGGGGTTTATATGGATTAGTATTCAGGGCACAATTTGCAGTGTCTTTTTTTGATCCTGAATATATATATATATATAGAGAGAGAAGCAACATCATCTATAAGCAGGTAGGAATTGGAGTTCAAGACTGCATTAGTAAGATAGCTGAGGGGGAACTAGGAAAGCAAGTGGAAATGATGAGGAGATAGAGGAAAATGACCGGTAGGAAGAAAAATGAAATCACTTACTCTTAGAAAGAGTACACCTGTTCTTGTCCTGCTTGTGCTCACTGGTAGCAGCCTTTTAAAAGTACTTGCTATAAATCACCTGAACTGCAATAGGCTATGCTAAATTGCTCCAGCTTTTACAAACCTTTCTTGTGAGATCTTGCCTCCGAAGCATGCACGGGCAAGATGTGCATACTGGTGAGAGGTACTTGTTTGTACACAGTTTTACTACCATTTTAAAAAGAAATGTTGGCAAGCTGTGAAAGAAGACTAATTACAGCTTTACAGTGGAGATCTTATTACAGTTGTGGATGACATCACCTTTTGTTTTTGGAGCAAAAAATAGAAATTAGGGGGGAAACTGTTGAGCAGGAAGCAGGGACTGTATTGTGGCAATGGCTCCTAAATTATTACTTCAAGAATGTCACTTGCTGGTGATTCAGGGTACAGTGATGACAGGGGAGGGTTATTCCAGATGGATGCAAAAGATTAAACAGCATGAAGAAGAAATGAGAGAAATAAATGTGTGTTGGGAGAGAAATAGCAGGGGCAGAATGAGTGTTTAAAGAGAATGAGATAAAAATCAAGCCCTTCCTCAGTTTTAAGGCCAAGTTGGCACCCCTTTGACTCATTAAACTGTTCTTTTCAATACAGAAATTTGCTCTACAAAATGTCACCTCATCAAACAGCAAAATGACCTGAAGAGAGGGGGTCAAGGCCAACAAATTATAAGAAGAAGCTCTAGCTATTTTAGTTCTCCCCATTCAGCGTGGCTTTACACTGGACACTTAACTGTCTTTGTGTTTGCTGATGTTTGTATAATATGCTGTATTTCCACTCTTATTTGGCATCAAGCAGGGTGGTTGAGTCTGGAAGCGTACTTCTGGAGACCATTAGGTCCAAGCCCTTTCTCAGAGCAGGGTGAGTACACGGTAGGTTCCTGAGGACCATGTCTGGTTGGGTTTAAAGTATCTCCAAGGGTAAAGACTCCACAAACTCAAGTTAAGGAAATTGTTATTGTTCAAAGGAAATATTCCGTATTTAAATTTTATTTTTTAAAAACACCCCTTGTCCCATCACTGGGCACCACTGAGGAGAGCCTGTCCTTACTCTCTGCATCAGGTGCATGTGTGCATCACCCCCTTGAGCCTTCAATAGGCTGAGCAATCCCAAGCTCTCTTAGCCTCTCCTTGATTGTCAGACTCTCTTAAGCATCTTTGTGGCTCTTTGTCGGGCTTGCTCTAGTATGCCCATATCTCTCTTGTGCTGGAGAGCCTAGAACCAACCCAGCATGGGTGTGCCTCACCAGAGCCAAATGTCAGGGTAGTATTCCCTCCCTTAAGCTGCTGGTGTCCCTCTTCCAAATTTAGTTTGGATGTAGACATTTCTGTAAAGAGTAGTCTTTTATGAGGTGCTCCAGTGCTTCTTGAGAGCTTTTACCTCAGAGGTGCCGTGCCATAAGTCAGACCACGCTGTGTGAGCTGGCAGTTTCCCTTGGGTTGCTCTGCTGCTCTCATGCAATGTACTGGCTACTCAGCTAACGAAGAGAAAGCAGCAACTTGTGATTTCAGCTTCTCCGTGTGGTCAGATGCCTACAAGGCAATCACAGTACTTTGATCTGTTCTTTGGAGGACAGTATTGGAGGATGTGATGTGGAGGGATGTCAAGACTCTGAAGAAGGTAAAGCATTGACACAGCTCAGCAGAGGTGACAGTGCTCTAGAGAGAAGGATTTTTGTGACTTTGACATTTAAAATTCTAATGGCCTGTGAGCTCATCTGAGCAGTGCTGCTCTGCCTGTGAGCAGATTTTTACTTATGTCAAAGTACTTGGAAAAGACTTGAAACATGCTTATTCATTTGTGATTTATTGCAGTACAGAGGCTTGCATGCTAAGACACATTCCAAGAGTGTCCCTTTGGGCTAGACCAGTCCATTAACTCAGGATATTTGCTGTAGGCTTCTATATTCCTTTTTTAAAGACATTTTTATTCATAGCTGGTATGTTTTTCTGCTCAACTCCCATCTTCACTGTGACTTAACTATGGTTTTGTCTTTGTTTTGATTTTTCATTTTATCAGTGGGAGTTCTGGGTTTAAACCCATCCCAGAAAAAAAATTCCCCAGGAAAAGTGTTGAGGCCTTTACAGAAGTTATCACTCAGGTTTGCTTAGCATTAGGAGCTGGGTAACGAGTTTGTTCAAAACATTTGGTTTTGCATCTGGAAGAGAAAGATGCTTATGTCACTTCCTTCTCGATTTACTGAAGGATCTGTATGGTTAATAGTTGCCAAAAGCTTTCATTATGAAGTTGGAAATCTAAATCAGGGAAAGAAACATTGCTATTAATGAATTACCAAAGATTAATATGAAATGAGACATGTTTATTTATTTATTTATTTTTTTACTGTATACATTCTGTAGGAACTACTGAACTTGTAAAATGTTAGCTTACTAACTTCTGAATGATACCACCTTTCAAAGAATGATATTTAGGAAATTTCAGTGAAAATTTAAGAGAAGCACTTTATTTAGGTATGTACATTTTGATAAAAATAGGTTGTCCTTCTCCTGCTGTCCCCTGCCTTTGTGTTTTTCTTGCACTGGTATTGGTGATTTGAGAAATAACTAGGAATTTCAGGAGGAAATTTAAGCTCCATCATACAATACTGAAATGACTTTGTCAGTCTGAGTTAATCAGTTGTATGATTTATTCCCTGGTTCACCATTAAAATGAGTTAATGAAATATAAACATTTTGTTTTGCTGTAGTCGAGGCTCTTGTAAATTATATCAGCATCTTAAAGTAGTATAATTGAAACGAAGGTGTCACTTTAGCACAGGAAAAATCTGTCAGAAAACTTGTTAAAGTGATGTAAGATCTCATAGCCTTGTCGTGAAGGTCACTAGAAGGGGGCAGCTTTGGCTGCATTAACCAAGTCTTTGTAGAAAGGAACACAAGTGCAGTAAGAATGTGGTGTGAGAAACCCTTTCCCAGAAAAGATGTGACTACTAATGTTAGCAGCATTTGTATTGGATACCAAAATAGAAGAACTCAGAATAGTACATAATGGAGCCTTAGCCTCTTCTGATACCCCCACACGGGAAGCATTTGGCAAAGGTCTTACAAGTCCAGAGTATAAAACACCCAGCACTTCTTTTCATAAGTTAATTTTGTTATGGCCTCACATCTTCAGTTTTAGACTCCTCATGTTTGAAATGTTATGATTAAAAAACACAAACCAAAACACCTTTTAAAAGAATCTTCTTTCTCAACAAGGAATAAAGTAGGCTTGGGGTGTCTACTTTTTTATTTATTTATTTTTAAATTGTTACT
Source organism: Chloroceryle aenea (assembly GCA_013399075.1). NCBI lineage: Eukaryota > Metazoa > Chordata > Aves > Coraciiformes > Cerylidae > Chloroceryle > Chloroceryle aenea. The sequence goes on from VWZY01000958.1 coordinate 99,145, forward strand.
CCTGTGTTTTCGTGTGTCAGTGGGAGTGCTCTGGCAAAGGTAGTTGCTCAGGATTTCATTTTGCCCATGCAACCCCTGGTTCAGATTACCTGTGTGCTGTCATATTCTGCAGCAAATGCAGAACTGCTCATTTCCTCCAAGCTGCTCTGTGGCATTCATCACTGGATCTGCATACTTATAATAACTATATAATTAATTTAATTTGCACTGATGCAGCAAGATTAGGCAGCTTTTTCCTACCTGTTTCCAGAAGGGGAATTTAGGTATGATATGATTAAGGCTAAACCAGTTAAACATCTGTGTCTTCATGTGCAACATGGGACAGGTAGATCTGGTTTTTCATGATGCTGGACTTTATTTTTTCCCTTTTTTCTTTTATCCCCTCAAGTCTGGTCTGAAATTAATTTTTAAATATTGATTTCCCATTATCTTATGCAGATACCAGAATCTTTCTGCCAGTGTTTGGCCATCTTTATGTCTTCAGCGTGTTGTTACCTCTGTAGTAGCTGCAGCTGCTAAGCACTTTGGTAAGAAAAAGCTTCAGTTCAGCACCTGCAAATGACAAGCCCCAGCACTGCAGTTTGTAGACACTTTAGCTTCAGTGATCTGGGAGACCCTGTACAGTAGCAGTAACAACATCTGTTGCCCTGATACTACTTTTCTGGAACCCCATTTGTGCTATCTGCCCCTGCCATCCCGTCCCACCTCTGCATGCCAGTGGGCCACTGTTGCAGCACTGCACACTCAGTCCTCGTGCCATTCTCTACAGTGGCTCCTGGTCACAAGGATGAGCATCCACAAGTGAAATTCTGCTCAGCTGCTTCAGCTTACAGCTTGGAGCACCCTCGGTGGCTCTCTAAGACTGGTTAGTGCCTGCTTTCCTTAAGGGATGCATGGGCAGCAGGTAAGGAAGGGGATGAGAGTCCCCTTTGTTTCCAGGCAGGAGAAAATAGTGCTGCAAGCCTCCCCAAAAGGATGCCTATCAGTAAGATTCTTCCCTGCCAATTCTTTTTTAGTTTAAAAAAAGCTGCTAACTTAATTAGATTTTCAGGAGAACAGCAGCCACGCTCGTTCGGATCGAGGAGGCTGCTTAGCCTGGTGAACAAAACTGTCTTTATCTTCGATGGAATGAGAGATCTATAACCCAGGCTGTGTGCAGTGAAATGCTGAAGTACTTACTGGGAAGGGGGAGGAGCGTGGAAAAGCACAAAGATATTTCTTACTTCCAAAAAATCAGCCCTGGAAGGAAGGGATATGGCAAGGATGAAGAGAAGCCTGTTATATTTTGGTGGATGTATGGAAATCTCCAATAAAATACAGATCTGTCAAACCTGAGAAAAGCTCATGGACCCTCACTGCTTGTTTGTGGGTTTTGCTGCTGTGGGTGTTGTGTTCCTTTCTGGGAAGCAGATATTTGAGTATTGCTGAGAGGTGGCAGTTGCTGGCCCAGACATGGTGATATCACTGATGAAAGTAATAAGATTATTCTGCTGCATTTTCAGTCCATCTCTTGTTTTCTGTTTCCATGGATATCTTGGATTCAGGGAGGGGGTTAATGTACAATTAGCATTTCCCAATGTATGAATAACTATACCAGAAAATTCCTGTCGGGCTTGACAGCCAATTCCTTCTTTTTTAAGGAACCTGTATTTGTTGCTTCAGTACATTAGCAGTAGGTCTACAATGATTTATTATCCCTAATGTTTTACAGTGTAAAGGAAGATGATTTAATAGCATCCTGAATTACTGGGAAATCTAAAACCAGTACAAGTTACTGGTAGCATCCTTTATAGAGCAAAACTTAGCGAAGACATTTGGCTTTGACTTCGGCTGGTCACAGTACTGCATTGTGGCCATCACTGGGCTTTCTCTCACTGAAGTAGGAAACTGTAGCTGTTCTAAGAAAAATATTGCAGCACATAACAGTGATTGTGGTGGTGTTATACATGTTGGAAATTTTGTTGAAATGGAAAACTGTGATTACTCATTGTTATTCACTGAAGCAGCTTTATCTTGTATTACGTAAGTACCCACAGATCTCGGAGTGTGTTCTGTGACCTTTTGGGGTTATTTATCTTGTTTCTTGTATGAGCTAAAGCTTGTGTGCTTTAATCTATGTTTGCTGAGAAGCTGCCAAATTGCCTCTTCTCTTCTGTGCCAAACTTTTTCTTTTTTCTTTTTTTCTATGCGTGTGTGTAATCCGTGTTCAGATTGATGTATTAAGGTTTTGTAGAAGAAAGTTGAGCCATCTGTTTCAGTATTTGCTTATGAATCATATTTTATGGTATATTTGTTAAATATCTTAAGACCTTAAAAACACTCAGCGGCTGTATGTAAGGATGCATACTTAACTGAGTGTTTAAATGTACTTTAGCATGTCGGGATGGGTGAGATGTGGTTTCTTTTTCGTGTGTGTTCCCTCAAGCTGTTAATCTGAGGCTTTCAGGTCCAACTAAGTAAAGCACTGACAAACTGATGGAGATTAAATAAATCTGATTTATTCAATTTTCTTGTGTGTAAGTAGGTCTGAAGGACTGAGAACAAGGCAGTTGATTGTGCCACAGAAAGAGTCTTTAGGAACACTGGAATAACGTAACTGTTGCTGATACAAGATCGGATTCTGCACCAGAGGGTTGAATGAAATAAAATCCATTGACTTCAGCATCACTAGGGCTTGCGTGACTGAAGTCTGTGCCAAGACTTGATGACAAAACAGTGCATCCAAATTGCACTTTCAGATCTTAGGTACTGATGTAAAATCAGGAATTTACAATTAAAAAATTCAACAGGAGACAGACTTCTTTCCAAAATTACATCAGGAGGAGATTCACAACTACTTTGCTGCTGAAGGCTGCACACTCTGTTATCTCTCCCCATATGAGCAACAGAGGCAAAAAATGACAATTTTAGCCTGAGTTTGTGAAATGTTTGCCTATGCTATTTTGAAGCCAGTTTTGCTGGAGTATAGCTGTCTAGGTCAGAAAAAAAAAAGATAGCAAGTCAGACCAGCTGGAAGATGTCACGTAGAACAAGAATTCATTAGTTTATGCTAAATTATTTCAAAGTTCAGTCTGGTTGTTAGTCAAGGCTTCGCTTCAGATTTTTCTGAGAGGCAAAATGTTTTATTCTTTGTTAAAATATTAGCCAAAATACTTACTGTACTTATACATGTATGGCATTTCCTCTCTTTTTCCTTGTTTATGAAGTATTTAGTCTTCCTCAGGGGTATAGTTTCTGATGCTAGAAGCCTCAGGTAGAATCACAGCCCACCCTTTTTTATGCTGTACAAATAAATTCATACTTAAAATGAGACAAAAATAACTCAGCAGACTAAAATATTGATATAAAAACTTGCAAGTAGTTGGGAACAGCATTAGCTTTTGTCAGGAATCTTGGTGTCTCTGATCTCCCATGGCGTGCTCCTTTTCTGTCACTGTTTTCTGTGCAGGTTGTGCGAGGATGGGCTCCAGTGCAGTCTTTTCATGAAAACGTGGCAACATTTCGGTCCCTTACGCTGCCGTGGGCAAGGCACTGGGATTCAAAATAGATGTGGGCCAGTTGGTTTGGAGGAAAGAGGCAGATAATAAAACACCTAAGAAAAGCAACCTTTAGAGAAGTTGGAACAAATTGTGCTTATTTACCGGAGGGAGAAAAAAAATTTCAAATATCTAAAAGAGTGATGCCAGATGAGAGGCAATCATCTGATTTATGAAGCTTAAGCTGCAGCTAAGAGAATGTGGGTTAGATATTGAAAAAAAAAAGGCAAAGAGAAAATAAACAAACAAAGGCAACAAAGTTTTCAGTGGCAAGACCGGAAAGTGCTGGAGTAGATTGCCTGGAGACTCTGAGGAATAGATCTCTGAATTGCCTTGGAACAGGACTTGGGCTACCTGCTCTCTTTAGGTCCTCTTCTGTGCCTGTTTTTCCCCCCTCTCCTTTATAACTAGTTTCAGACCTGTGTTCCCTAAGCATCCATACCCTCTGTAAATCCAAATTCAATATAAAACCACGATACATTGAACCTCATGGTTCTTCACGTGCAATAGAATTTTGCAGCCAGGTAAACCCCACTGTCTGATGGCTGGTTCTATTATGATATTTATACACTCTAAACTGGGATAATTTTTGTTCTGTTTCTGCTTCTGTATGCTGGAACATGTTTACCTAATGGCATGGGTTCTTACAAAGCAATCACGAAACAATTCTGTTTCAGAGGCTAGTTCTGCTTCTTCATTTAATTTCTTTTCAGATGCACCCTCGGAGTACAGGTGGTGTTAAGAAGGAGATGAATATCTGGAAAAAGACAATTTAGGGGCACAGGATGCATTTAGATTCAGTCTGGGAATATACTTGCTGCCTGTGAGTCAGCAGTGTCAAACAACTATGCAGCAGAAGAGAAAATGACAAAATAAAAAGGACAGAAGTGACAAAATGAGTGCAAATTATGTAATCAATGTTTCTCATTTTATCAAAATAGTTATTCCAACTCTTAATGAGCTTTGCCAGCCAGCAGTAACATTTTGAAGTATTATATTAATAATCATTCACTGAGGTGTTTTAGTTTTGATAGAGTGTTAATTTTCAGTAATGCTATATTAATATCTGGTTGACATTTACCACAGCTACTAAGCAGAAGTACTGAAGAATGTTGAATATGGATTTTTAAGATGCACTTGGATAGAAAAGCCTTTTTATTATATGAAATGAGACCATATCAGGGAAGTATGTGATTGTTACACGATGGAGATCTGTCGGTCCCGGGGGGAAAGGCTGTGGGACATGCTGAAAAAGCAGCATCTGTTTTAATGGAGCTGTGTGATCCCGTGTGTTGTATTACTGTTAATTTATTTATCTTGCCACTGGTTCAGATGCCCTAGTAATTTTAAGGCCTTGCAGGATGTTACATCATGAGTTAAACTCTGTATTATATAGGCTCTTTCTGACTTTATGCAGCTATATTTCTATTAAGCTACTACTTACCGTAAACTACATCTTCTGGAAGTGTTTGGTCTTCATTCACAGGCATGGAAGGACAAAGAAGCCACATTTCACTCTAGCCTTGTCCGTAGTTAATGACCCTCATTGCTGAAAAAATGTAATTAAGCTCTATTTCTAATATGAATCTGTCTGGCTTCAGTTCCCAGGCATTGCCTCTGGTTTCTGCTTCAGTGCTCCAATACTTTATTCTTAGTGAGATGTTTATACTCTAATGAAGTTGCCTCTTGTTCTAAACTAATCAAGCAGCTCTTTAACTCTTGCTGTAAGGCATTTCCTCTAGCCCTTTGTTACTACTGTATCTATATGAATTGTTTTGGTTGTACTTTTTGTACAGAGGTTTAAAAGAGAACTGCACAGATGATGAACATCCACCTCCCCGGTGCAATACAACATACTAAAATCAATCCTTTCATTTTTTTCCTGTTGATTTATCGAAGGATTGCTTTGTGCCTCTTCATTTCTGTGGCATTATGCTAGGAGATCACATTCACCTATGAGCTTACTAGGAATTTTTTAGAGATGTTCCTCTTTAGAACACACGTAGAGTCCTACAGAATAGGTTGGAATATTTTATGTCCAGCTACAAACTTTGTATTTGCTGTAATAAATTCATTTTGTCTCAATAAAGGCAAGTCATTAAATGATTACGTTGAATCCTGACCTTGCCAGAGATAGTTTTCCAGATATTCTTTCTGCATTTGTGACTGATCAGTGGTGAATATGCTGAATATGATTGGATTTGCACCTTGAGTAGAAGTGTACTTTCACAATGGCAGCTATTTTTATGAGATTGTAGGCTTAATATAGTCTGGGTAGTGCTTTCTAATCAAAGGGTTGAAAGTGAAACCTCCTCCAACCCCTTCCCATACTTCCTTTTCAGAAAGAAAATAGCAGGTAGCTTGCCTTCCATAACACTCCTTTGGCTTTCCTGAAACCTTTCATGGAAATTTAGTGAAGTGTGAGGGAATCAGATTGGCACAGTGACTACGGGTATGGGCTTTTTTGTTTTAGAGAAGAAAAACCCAAACCCATGTATTAATGGGCTGTTGCTAGCTGGGTTTCTCCTGTACTTGCCAGTATTAGCCATACCATAACTGCTGATGGAAAGATGCCAGGCAGACACCTGGGATGTTGGATACAGCAATGTTTGCATTTTTTAAGTCATGAACAACTATTTTTATACATTCTAATGCTGATTTAACTCCTGATTGCTGGAGATCTCTTCCAAGAATCTTCCAAACTGAACTTCCCCTGATCAGTTTTTATTTCCAAATTCTAGGTATGCACATTACCCTCTTTTCTAGCTGGACTTGCTTATGTGCAGCACATCTCTGTTGGTAACAAGCATAGTGATGTGTATGTTTTTAGGTCCAAAGTTATCTATAACTTCAGCAGTTGTGGTCAGACACAGTCTTATTTTGGGTTAGGATCAGCTGATGGCTGTTGCTATACATATATTTGGTCACCTGGATCATACTTAGATATGGGGAAGGTTTTGTCATCTCTGTGACAATTAGATGCCTCAGTACTTGGGGGTAGTCCTTGTATATCTTCTGTTTTAATGTAGGTATTTCAAAGTGCAGATTTATTGTATGGTTTGGTGAACTGGAGGCTGCTTTCTTACTATATTTCTTGATTATAAGGAAAGAAGAACTTTGCAAAAACATTCAGAATATTCTTCTGCATTACAACATTCATCAGAGCTCATACTGAAGGAAACCACCTGAAGTTGCTTTTGAAAACAGACCTGCAATAATTGCAGTGGCAAACTGCTCTCACTTTACTAACTGAAAGAAAAAACCCAAGTGTTTTCTGTTCTGAATTGGCCTAGCTTCATCTTTTAGCTATTAAGCCTTGTTTGGCCTTTGTTTGCTCTGTTGAAGAGTTTATTTTGAAGCTTGAGTTCCCACAGGTACATACTTCCAGACAGGATCTCAGCTAGTCAATAACTTCCTTCTTTGTTTGATAAATCAAGTTAGTGCTCTGACTTGGTAGTAAAGTGCTATTGATTTTAGTGTTAGCAATTCTTGAAGTTAATTTTTTCAATTATTTTTTTTAAATTATTATTTTTAACATTTTGAACTGTAGATATTGGTAGGGACATAGGACCCTTCATACTGATACCAAACAGAGGTCTATTGTGATCTTTATTTTTCACCTTCTTTCTCTCCAGATATCAGAAAATTCTGCTATCCTTATGGTTTCAGGCCTGGTGGTTTACTCGGTGAACACGTAATGTTTATTTAACAACTTTGTTTAGTTTATACCTTTGACTGTTAAATCACTTAAGGTTTATTATTCTAATATAGTTCTACTTTATTGCAGTAGTTGCTTTTCAACAATGTCTTGTAAAAGATTTTTCCCATTTTATAGCATTTTATGGTGGTCATGCCTTTTTTAGCCCAGGGGAGTAGAAATGCTTTTCATGTTTTAGGGTTATTTTCTTTTTTCTTTCAGCATCCTTGTGCAAAATCATCATTCTCAAGAGATAGAACTGCATTAAACCCAGAATATTCTTTCACTGTGTGCTTTTAAAAAAATAATTTAGGGATGTTTTTGTTACTTTACTTGCTGTTCAGGATAATTCCTATAGAATTGTTATTGATACACTTCACTTTTTACATTTCATAACTGCCAGTCTGTAAGTCATTATCATTAATTTCCCAGTTCTGTGTTGTGCCATTCTCCCTTAAACACCTTTGCTGGCAGGAAAGAAGTAGAATAGGAAAACATTTTATTCAGTTAAACCCAAACTGAACTTTTTCCCTTAATGTCACAGCTTTGGCCATTCCTGTCTTTGGGATGCCACCAGTCCCATTTGCACCAGCTTCTGTCTCACTCCAGTTTTCATTGGCTTTATCCCTTTTTCCAGTAGGCTCCACAGTTAAGCATATTGAAATGTGCTACCAAATTTAGCATGATTTATGTGAAACACTGTTTGCCTCAGGATTCAGCTGTAGCTGGCTGCTGGAGGTGGGGGCTCCGAATGCCTTTATTTGGGTCATTCTTAAATACTCTGGAAAAGCCCAGGGAATAAGAAGGCCTGGCTATTGTCTGAGAACAGCTTTTACTCTACGGGTCCTCCTCCCATCCTGTGATAACTCTGGATATTTGTCAACTTGGGTTTTCATTGTTGTTGCAGTGTGAGTTTCTTTGTGAGTGTTTTGTCTGTGAGGTTGAAGTGGTTTTTTGGTTTGTGGGATTTTTTGGTTTGTTTTAAACTTTTATGGCATCCTTGTCTGTAAAATCTGGAGATTGAAAAAAAAAAATCTAGTCTGGAAAAAAAAGTCTGGTACCTGCAATGAGATATTGTTCATAAACTTTCACAGAAATCTCTGTTCTCCAATTATTTATATACTTTTAAAATATATTATTTATATACAATATATGTATATGCAGTTTTAAAATTGTGTTTAAAGGAACAAGTGTTTAAATTCTTATTTCTTAGATAATTATGATCCCAAATTTAGTTCCAAAGCTTTGGATTTGCACATATTAGAGCATAATATTTACTATATTTTTGTAGGTCCATGGGGGGAAGGTAATTTCAGTATGATGAGGGATGAGGGAACATTTTAATCTTAGAGGCTGTGGATTGAGTTTGTGAGGAATGTTTCTGGGAGGAGAACAAGTGTGGACTGCGGTACATAAAGACTCAAAGCCTGTTAGTAAAAGCTGCGTAAAGAAATTGCTGATTTTGTGCACGTAGGTCAGCTCTAACAATTCTTTCAGACCTTACAAACTCATTCACTGCTAATTCTCTGTGTTCTAATTGTGTTTGAGGGAAATTTAGTTGGAATCATTCTACAAATTGCATTGAGTTAAGAAATTGCAAGAGTTAAGAAATACAGAGTTTTAAAACTGATATGTAGTAGCAAAAGTTAAAGCAGGGAATGTGACTCCAGGACAATTTCAAGTGATATGCCAAAGCAGGCAGTCCGAAAACAGTGACAGTGACCTCTCTCCAGGGTCTGTTGGAGTCTGTACCTCTGCAAACCCGTGGGTGTTTTCTAAGCATCAGGAGGGATATGTGTTTTTTAGTATTGTTTTTGTTGTCGTCATTTTGTTATTGTTGTTGCTTGTGGGTTTTTTTTTGATTTGCAAACTCCTCCCAAGTTCACCTGCCAAAATCGGTTACGTGGCCACGGTGCCAGGAAGGTTTGCAGGGTTGTGCAGGTACAGGCAAGGCTGTGTCGTGTGGCTTGCTGTGTTTGAACGGTGCTATGGAACGAGAGGACCCAGGCTGACTTTTGGATCACTGTGTGTTTGTGGGAGGAGGTTTTTGGAGGAAAGAAAACATTATTTGCAGCAAATCTCTTTGTATGCTTTGGGTCAGTGAGGCAGTATAACCTCCAACACCATTAAATCTTCTAAAAATAATGTGTCAGAATGTAATCATATCTCTCATGGTAGTCTGGGTGCTAAGGTGTTTTGCTGTCCTGTTTAGAAAGGAGAGCACAAAAGAGCTTTGTAGAGGTGTAGGATACCAAGCTGATTTAATTTTATTAATGCATGGGAAAGCACTGTAAAATGCTTTGGTTGAATGTCTTGGGTTTTGATTTGTGTAAGATTGATTAAAAATTAATGATGAGATAATTCAAATTCCCTTGGGAGTTTGAACTCCTTTTTCAGAAGTTATCACCCATTAGCTAGGAGGCACAGAAGTGCATCCATGCTCCCAAATGACAGGAAATTGATGTCAGGTTCTTCTCAAGATGTGGTCCACAGCTCCTTCCTCTGAATGGCACATGGTGGGGATTTGGAACAGTCTGTCATGACATGCTATTTGGAATACATGCTGGAATGCACCTCTGCAGAGAAGGACCTGCAGCCCCAGTGGACAATAAGTTATCCACGGAACAGCAATGTGCCCTCGCGGCCAAGAAGGCCAAAGGTATCCTGGGTTGCATTAAGAAGACTTTTGATGGATGTTCTCTACCCACTCTGCTCTGCCCAAGTGAGACTATATCTGGAGTACTGTGTCCAGTTCTGGTCCATCAGAGAGCTGTGAGGATGATGAAGGGAGTGGAACATCTCTCTTATGAGGAAAGGCTGAGAGAACTGAGCCTAAGTACAGAGAGGACTGAGATGGGAACTTACTAATGCTTACAAATGTCTGAAGGGTGGGGGTCAAGTGGAAGGTGCCAGTCTCTTTTCAGTGGTGACCTGTGATGGGATGAGAAGTAATGGGCACAAGCTGGAACACAGGAAGTTCCACCTCAACCTGAGGAAAAACTGTGAGAGTGACAGAGCCTGGAACAGGCTGCCCAGAGAGGTGGTGGAGTCTCCTTCCCTGGATACTTTGAAAACCCACCTGGATATATTCCTGTGCAGCCTTCCCTAGGTGATTCTGCTCTGGCAGGGAGACTGGACACAATGGTCTCCAGAGGTCCTGTCCAACCTCCACCATTTTATGATTCTATGAAATTACTGAACCATAACTTAAATCTCCCTGAAACCAACTGTAGAACTTCCTAGTTAACACATTTTTCTCTTTATGTAAGTTCCTTGTTTTGTCCTATAGCCATCTTCCTTTCAATCAAAATAGAGAATGAGGAACACAAATGAAAGAAATGTGTTTTGGAAAATGGAAAGCAGGAAAAGTAGATAGAAATCCATTAAAAAAAAAATCAGTATAGTAACCGAAAGATTGGATTAAAATGTTAACTTTTTTTGCTAATCCTTGTCTTCAAGTTGGCCTCTTCTCCAAGAGCAGAATAAGGAGCTACCCTTTTTAGACTGTATGTCACCTAATAAGACAGACTTAAATGACATAATGCTTTTAACTGTTAAATTTTATGAGCATTTATAGTTTATCTCAGGATCTAAATAAGAATTATATCACACATATATTGACTAGTGATAGCATATTAAGGAGCCACTTGTTCTGATGCTGTGTAACGCAGTGATTTCCACGGTAAGCTTCCTCCACTATGGCTTCTTTTACTCACTCTCTTACTGAATTACAATCCCTCAGGTGTTGTTTTACTTCCATTCATTCAAACTCATTAAAAGAAAAATACATGTGCATACATTACAGTTAAGAGCGAAGGTTCTTCTATTGCCTACATGCTTATATTCCTTATATCCTTTTTGTCATCTGTTTTAAAGGAACAAGCAGGAGAAAAGAAATGAAAATTGGAAAGCAATCAGCTAAAATTCTGTTAAGGAGAAAATGTGAATTACTAAACACACTGTGTAACTGAATTCTGGTTTAACATCACTCTCTATTTAAGCATATTTTAAGTGTTAAGAGTGGGTAAATAAAAGTGACACTAAAAAGGGAGTGTCTTTAGTAAACATGGATGAGAATGTAGGGCATATAGTAAGTGTGGAGGAAGATAAATGAAAAATAATTATATCTAGGAACTTTCTTTGGTACAATGAAATTCTTAAGTAAGTATTTGCAGCAAAGAATAAAATTCAAACTCTTTAAAAAAAAAAAAAAAGGGAAAAAAAAAGGTAATTCAAGTGCTGGAAGTCTGAGTGTAAGAACACTGGTGTACCTGAGAGAAGGCAGGACAGGCTGGGGTGTTTTACAGAAATGAGGAGTTACTACACCAGTGTTAATACAGTTATGTCTCATGCTGGGAGTGTAACAAAAGTTAACTCGGGAAAGCTTGTTTGCTAGAGGAAAACTTTACTACCAAAAGCAGAAGAGAACCTGAAGAAGTACATTAAAGATGGGCTAGAGAAGGTCCAGATTTAGCCAGCTACTTCTCATCTCAACCCAAGGAATATATAAAGGAGAGGAAAATACGTTTGCCTTTTTGCTGAGGGGAATGGACTCTTTACTGTAAACTTCTCTTAAAAAGCTGATAGCATTTTTAATTACTTTTATTTAGTCATTAGATGCATCAAAAATGCATGTCTTGTGCAGTCTATGTCAACTCTTTGAACATTTAACTGCAAGTTTGTAACTATTTACCACTTTCTGTTCTAAATTTTGTACACATTTCAGCCCTAACTACTACAACTGCACTAGATAGCAAGTAATGCATTCGAGAGCTTTTAAAGCTTGGCCCTAGCAAATTTGGTCTTGTCTTTGACAGGCCCAGAACTTTGAATGCCCTACTTGTCTGTGGTCAAGCCATTTGAAGGATTTCTTGTATATGCATCTGTGTAAAGTGGTGAACTCTTTGACCTCAGTAATGCTCTAGTGCCAACTGGCTTCCCATTGAATTCCCAAATGCAGAGTGGCGTGTTGCCTCACTTCTGGCTGTGTGATTTCTGTTTATTTATTTCTATATATGAATTAGTAGCAAATTTAATTTGCTTATTGATGTACCTCTAGACAGGCATCATTGCTCTTCTTCTGACCACTGTGTTATAATAACTGTAAGGCCTAGTGATTAATTACTGTCTGAAAAAATTTAGTCTAGTTATCTATAGATAAATCCTGAGGCAGTGGAGTATCTTTTTTCCTGGTTCATATTTGTATTATACTTTTTTTTTTTTAGCTATTGAAACTGATGCCAGGCTACCAAATATAAGTATCTGAGGCTTTTGAGCAGCTTTGCTGCTGCAGTGTTGGAAACATAATTCAGAAAATTCTCGTCTAGCAGGGGTTGTGTATGGGCTCATGTGCTGTCCTATTACCGAAGGAATAGCCAACTTCCAGAATTTATGAAAAAATCCTTCCACATTTCTGGGGAGGGGAAGAGGCAGTTTGTCAACACTGATTATAGTAAGATGACAGGGACAGCTTTGGTTGTGTTTTATTCTGACCATAAATGAAGAGTTAGGTGTCTTAATTGTGTAAGGGAATGACCACAATAACTATTAATTATTCTAGCCAACCTTCCTCCCCTCCCCCCCAGCTAGTTAGCCAACAAGTGCTAGTGCATAACAATAGGAAAAAGAAAATGCTGGTTAGTCCCAGACCTAGTTCTTTTCCACTGTGGTAAAGTTCTAAGGTATATTATTTTAGACAGGTAGAGAAATTGGTATAAATTATTCTTTTCTATGGCATGTGTGCATGAAAAAAAAAGCTTTTTCATGTTAAGTATTTCATGTTCTGTTCTAAGCTGGAGGTATAAGAGTACAACAAAGGAAATGAACTATGTAAATAGCAGATTAATAATGTTTTTAATAGAAACAACATAGGGCTCTTATGTGACAGTTTTTTGTTTACTTCATATTTCTTCCTAAAGACAGAGGGGGAAGTATGATTTTGTTTTCCTCCTCTAGACTTGCATAGATAGAGCAGGAGAAAACGCAGTACCAACTTAGCTGAATGTTTTTGCTTTCATCAAGGTAATATGTACAAATGTTGCCTTAAATGATCATGGTATTTGGAAGGTGTATCAGGAATGGGGCAGTAAACATGTTTTTATAGATAAATATATGTAAAATATGTGTGCTACTTCATAGAAATCAAAGTACAAACAATTTGCTGAGCTGAGGTAATGTTTCAAGTATTTTTAATAATACAATTATTAAGCATTCTAGAAAACTAGATGGAATTTAGGTATTAATTGCCAGAAGATTGGAATTAAGTATATTGCAATTGGAATAAAGTATACCTTCTGTACCTGAAAAGCAATCAGAATGTCTTGCCATACAGATACAATTATATTTAGCAGATACTTGAATTAACTTGTGTGGCCTTAGTGGGCTTGAAGGGAGGTTATGTTGGGTAAAATTCTGTAAAATATCTTATTTCAGGTTAGAAGAAAACTCTGCTTCTGTTTGGCATTTTTTCCTAACAAAAAATCTACTGAAATCAACCCCCTGCTTCTAAAATAAGATTTCCAAACTGACTAGAGAATTTTGAGTGCCCAGCTTGGATTAAGATCTGATTTTTGAGAACAAATAGCTGTTCCTTATTTTCCAAAAATTAAGCTTGTTTAAAGTAATGTGAGTCCTTAGATTTTTTTTTCTTTTAAAAAGTCTTTTCTATTGCCATTAATATATAGAAAGCCGAAAACATTTCTACACCAAGATTTACTACTCCCAAATTAATTAATCTCTTCAAAGGACAACCCAGGTATTTTTACTGTCTGTTCAGGAGTCGATTGATTGTGATGGAAATGGAAACATTGTCATCATAAAGTAAGCACCAGTCAGCAGCAGGAGGTGCTCAGCTTTTTGCTGCCCAGTACTCCTGTGTGAAGTTGGTCTGCTGACCCTGCTCCAGCTCACCTGCCCTCACCACATCACCCTCCTATGGCAGGAGGTACAGCACACGTAGCCAGTGCCCTGCACAGGGTCTGAAGCAGAGATGGGCATGGGAACAAACTCGAGCTGCTGTTTCGGGAGTTGACGTCAGTGGTGGTTACCAGCTGTCCCTGTGTGACTTGCCTTTTCCAGGAATGTGCCTGCAGCCGCCTCTGTCTCCTCCGCAGCTCTGTGTACCTGCGCCATGCTTATCAACATACAGCCCGGGACAACGGGAATGCATGTGCATGAATTGCCCTGGTTTGACTTTACCAGGTAGATAAGTTAACCCTTGTAGAGATGCTTATTCCCTTTCACCATTAGATGGAGCAAAATGCTCTTCTCCCCCTCTAAGCCTCAGAGCTAGAGGTCTTTACTTAAGCTCCTCCTGGGTTTTTTTTTCCATATGCTGAACCCAAGGGTTGGGTGTTTCCTTTAGTTCAGAAAAATAAAGGGCCCAGTGCAGAATCCCAGTGTGTTTTACCATCTATTTCGAGTTGCAAACCCAAGTGTATGGTAAATTAATACCATCTGTAGTGAAGCAGCTTTTATGCACAAACTCAGTCCTTCTTCTACTTAAACTCTCTCAACTAGCTTGAAAAGTTCAGCCAAACCCATCAAATGGTTAATCAAATACGTCTTTTGCAGAAGGGAATTTTTCCTATCAGAAGGTGAGTATAACTGATGCCCAAGACTTACTACTAACTAGCCTGCCACATTGAGAAATGCAGTTCCTGTGAATGGCCAATCCTTTTTCCATTGGAGCATCTTTGCATATTTGGTATCTTGTTCTGTGCAGTAACTGCTCTTGCATTTCTCCATTAACTCTTACTACTCTTTTATGGGTGTTTGTAAGAGGGGAGGGAATGAACATGGAAAGGAGCAGGGTGAAAGCCTATTTGTGCCTGGCTGTGTTTGAAGTAGCCAGTGTTTTTCTGTATGTGCATTCATGTCACAGTGCACAGTGTTCATTCTGCAAGGACACTTGCTTGGTCAAAATAGTATTTCTTTCTGCCTATTTTTTTCCTCCTGAAAATGGAGTTGCATCTGGTAAGCGTGGAGTTATTTCTGCTTTTGGTTTGGGACTGAGAGGCCAGTTTGGAGCCTGGCACCTGGCTAAGCCTTTCCATTCTTTGTAATTCTTGGTATCTGTCAAGGTATGGCTAGCTCCTTCCAGCGCTTGTTTTTTTCTGTTCCTGTGTTTGTATGTTGGGTTTTTTTTTCCATATGCTGAACAACTATTTGACAATGAATATTTGATTCTGCAAATAATTATTTATTTGCAAAGCCACTGGATTTTCATACCTACAGCACATCTGCAGGAGGACTGCTGTAAAACTAACTTGAGTTTTTCAGTCTAGGGATCGGGGTCGAAAGCAAATCTTGTTGCTTTCAGCTTGTCAATCCTTATTTGCAAGTGCACGGTCACATTGTATTGTAATAATTCACTAGCAGATTTTTCTATTCATATTATGCAGCATTTATTGAGATGATAGTCCATCAGACACTTTACTTTTTTAATAAGGTAAAACAAGGCCTTAGATACAATTTTAAAATGACCTGCCTTAATTTATAAGTCACTGTTCTTGGCTATCTAGTTAATTCAGTAAGAAAGGGCATAAGTGCCTACAGTTTTGCTTTGGGGAAAAAGAAATTAGCTGTGTTTTCTTTGGGGTCTTAATGGTGGTTGAAAACTTATGACTGTTACATATCTGTTAAGGTGGGATCTTGTTCTGTGAAGGAGATTAAGCTGTTTGGAGAGCTTGCCACTAATGCACAAAGCTCTGCAAATTTGTATAAAGCAGTTGCAGGAGAGATATTCTTCGGAGAATGAAAACAAAGATGTGATGGGATTTCGTGCACAGTTCAGTGCTTGGACATAATCTAGTTCATTATTGCACTGACTGTAAGTACTGCAGAAAGATCACTTCAGGCTTACCAAAAGTAATGGAATCTGTGGATAACCCTTTTAAATAGAGGCCTCCATTGGAAACTCAGATTTTAAGTGATTAATCATTCCTCAGACATTATTAGAGCTGCAACTCCTCCAGTTTTTTACAGTATCAGACATTTAAAGAACATTTAGGTTATTTGATTATTCATAGGGAAGAGTCAGTTGCTTATGATTCACTCCAGTAAATATTCAATGTAGTCTTTCTTTCTCTCTCTTTATCCTCTCTTGGAGTCTAATGTGTGGTTTATGTAATTTCAAAGTGTTCATGGATCACCTCTACATCTGTAGCTGGCCTCTCTAAGCAGTAGCAACACATGGTGAGGCAGACAGAGTATTAGAGTTCTGGGAAACAGTTCATAGAAAATTCCTGAATGTGTTTTTGTTCTGGTCTTTTTATAAACGAAATGTATTATCCATTGCTAAAACCTGAAGGAAATAAAACATTGAACTCAGTTAGCAACCACCAGTAATTAAGTAAGTTTTCCTTTCTGTAGTAAGAGCTGTGCAAGAATTTGTTTGGTTTGGCAGGTGAACTGAAAAATCTGATTATATATAGTTTGAAGACCGAATTGATTCTCCCCCCCTCCCCCTTATTTTTTTTTGTATAGTCCTGTCAGTGAGTATTTCAGACATTTCATGGTCTAGAAACAACAGAGTCATCCTCCATGCACAGTATGGTGCAGTGGCTGAGACACTCCTTTGGGAACTCCAAATTCATATCTGTTCTCTTATAAAATTTCTGCTCAAAACATCTTAAGTAGTTATCCAGTGAGTTTTAGGGGGTGAGTGGAGTGAGTTTTCTATTTAGTTTGGGTTTTTTTTTCCCCTTGTTGGAATCACGCTT
The DNA here is from genome assembly GCA_013399075.1 of Chloroceryle aenea. Classification (NCBI taxonomy): domain Eukaryota; kingdom Metazoa; phylum Chordata; class Aves; order Coraciiformes; family Cerylidae; genus Chloroceryle; species Chloroceryle aenea. The sequence goes on from VWZY01000958.1 coordinate 116,100, forward strand.
TGGGAGAGGGGGATAAAATTGTGATGAATCACAGGCTTAAGTGGTGGGCCTTTGCAAACCTCATCGAGTTCAACAAGGCCAAGTGCAAGGGCCTGCCCTGGGTCAGGGCAATCCCAAGCACAAACACAGGCTGGGCAATGATGTGATTGAGAGTAGCCCTGTGGAGAAGGACTTGTGGGTTTTGGTGGATGAAAAACTGAGCACGAGCCAGGAATGTGTGCATGTGGACCAGAAAGTCAACTGTTTTCTGGGCTGCAGTAAAAGAAGAAAGTCCAGCAAGTTGAGGGAGGTGATTCTGCCCCTCTGCTGTGCTCTGGTGAGACCCCACACAGAGCAGTGTTCAGCTCTTAGGCCTCTGGCGTACGAAGGACATGGACCTGTTGGAGCAAATCCAGAGGAGGCCATGAAAGATGATCACAGCCTGGAGTGCCTCCCTTATGAGGACAGGCTGAGAGCATTGGGGGCTGTTCAGCCTGGGGATGAGAAGGCTTTGTGAAGATCTGTTAGCAGCCTTTCACTGCTTAAAGGGCAGCTACAGGAAAGATGGGACTCTTTATCAGGGAGTGTAGTGATAGGCTGAGGGGTAATGGCCTCAAATACAAAGAGGGTTGATTTAGATTAGATAGTAGGAACAAATGATGGCGTGATGAGGCACTGGAACATGTTACCCAGAGAGGTTATGGATGGCCCCTCTCTGGAAGTTTTCAACGCCAGGTTACATGGTGCTTTGAGCAGCCTGTTCTAGTGTGAGGTGTTCCTGACCATGGCAGGGGGGTTGGAACTAGATGATCTTTAAGGTCCCTTCCAACCCAAGCCATTCTATGATTCTACAAAGGTATTTAGACAACTTGATCTGGGTTTGTGAAAGTTTTTAGAGTGACTGGAACTGCATATTTCTTCCTGTGTATTTGTCAAATAGTAAAATGACCTTTCTATCATTAAAAATAACTATGCTCCCAAGGTAACCAGCTGATAACTCTTTACCTTCTGGGGATAAGCCTGAGAATGCCAGAATTATTTTGTATCTCTGCTTAAAATAGAAACAATCTTTTTGATATTTGTGTGTTTTACTTAAATAGGTATGTTAGCTTCCATTCACATTTTTGTTCATACATCATTATTCATGTAATGAACCCACTAAACCATCCATATGCACCTATTGAACTAATGGAAGCAGGAATTTGCAAGACACAGTTATGGAAATGTAATAGGGCTCTTACACAAGGGATAACCTGATACGAGACATTATTACACCATTTGTTATAACTAGCAGTGAGCTCGGGAGCTGTGTTACCACTGAAGTAAGGGTTTCTGACATGGTATTTGCTTGCTAAAGGCTCCCAGTAGCTACTGGCCTTGTGCAGTTTGTGGAGTGAGGCTTGACATTAAGTATAAGCACGTGGTCACTGCAGGGAAGCAGCGTCTTTAGTAAGACCATCTTCATCTCATCCATAGGAGATGTTCAGATGGAAGAGAATACTTTCTGAACAGTCAGAGGGGAAACAGTGGAGCTAGTGTTTATTTTGATTTTGTGTTTAGGTAAAAGCTAATCTCATTACTGCTTGCAACTGGACAGTAAAATGGTTGTGAATGTTTACCTCTTTAATGATCATTTTCTGGCTGCATTCAAAAACTCAGTTTGTTTTTATATTATGTATTTTACTGTATGTTTCCTGTATTAAAAATTGGGAAAAAGTCCTAGCCCTTTGTTACTTGTTCTGTAAGCACATCTACATCCCCTACTTCTGCAAAACAGGCTGGTAGTATGAAAATACAGTAAACATTTTTTTCTGATCATTCCACAAGTCAACAGTTCTTTTCATTTACATCCAGAAGTATTATAAGCACCCATAGAAGCTTTAACCCAATAACCTGAAAAATCCATGCATTGTGAATAACAACACACGAGAGCTGCTTCTCTTCTGGGTTTCTACTAACCTTAATCAACTCACATGGATGTGAGAGTGGAGGCAATGTCAGGTACAGATATCCAGGCTGACAGCAGCATATCTTTGTTGACCACTCTTCATGACAGCAGTGGATTAACTGGTTTTATCAGTGGATGCACTGGTTTTATCCAGTGATGGAAGCTGAGTCTTTCCAGTTTCACGGTACACAGAGATTATGTACGCTGAGAACACTACTGTGAAAGGATGAGCGTGGCTGTGGTGAGAATAGAGAGCATGAGTAGCTTTTAATAAAATTGACTTTTTGCCTCACTTGCTATTTAATGTGGCCCTAATGGAAATCTCTATGCCAGAACCTGCCAGTACGTGTATTTTCAGTTAGACCTGACAGATAAACATTTTTCACGTTCCTTTTTTCCTAAGAACTAGAAGACAGATGCATTTTATCCTCAAGAACTCAATCTATAGTTTGTGTAGGTAAAGCCACAAAAATATCCCACCCTCCATGAAGTGAAGGAAAGGGAACACAAAATGTGTGCTTATCTGCTTAATAAAATACATATTTTGATTTATCTTTTTTAAAAACACCACCATATATAAAACCAATTAATGTTTGTTGGTTAATTGTATGCACTTTTGTGTACCCGTTTCTGTGGAGGAACCTCCACAGGGTGAATGGTCTTTATCCACAAGTGGTAGAACAGTTGTGGTGTTTGTGTGTTGGATTTTTTTGTATTTTTTAATCAAAGGGGACTCTGAGCTGCTGCTAAGGGTTTGAACATAAGGTGGGTCTCAACATCAGAACCTCAACATTTCTTTTCTGCCTTCAGGGCTTAGCACATGAGTGAGAAGAAATAGAAGCTATTCTTTTATGCTATTGGAATGAATTCATCTGAAATGTGCCATGCGAGTAAAGTCATCTTTGAGTTTATCTCTTTCTCCTTTACCTCTGTTAGGGTTTAATGCGAACATTGCCTACAGCTGGGCAGAGAGGTGCAAAGGAAGGAAAAAGACTAGTGATGTAACAGAAACATAGGTTTACTGGGCACTTGACCTGAATTTTAACGTGTTTTCTTGTGTCCTTGTCCTCTCATTCCCTTTCCCAGTGACACTGCTGTATGGAGAAATGTGCACCATATAGAATCTCTACAGAGAAGGCAATAGCTCCTAATTTACTGTAGAGAGAAGCCCCTTGGATCGTAGTGTGGCTGAATTAGCTCTGAAGTGTGGAGGAACTACAAAACAAAACCAGGAGTTTGTTGTCTAAGAAGCAAAAGGATTTGCCTTTTTATTTTTCTTCTTTTTTTTGAGTTGTTGATCTCTTTTTTTGTTCTTTTTTTAAAAAAAAACCCACGTCTGTCATCATGGAAAAAGGGAAAAAAACCCTTTCAAACACATGAAATTGCTAGTAGGTGCCATTCATCAGCTTGCTTATCAATGCACTAGAGGAGGACTGAGCTTTTAGATGGGTAGAGAGAGAAGGTCTTGACACTGAAATTGGAAAAGCCATCAATATGGTGACATAAGTGACCTACAGTGCACTCTTTTCATAATAGTTTCCAGATCCAAGAGGTGCAGTCAGTGGAAGAAACAATAGATTTTTAATGTGAATGGACATAGCCATCCTCTATAGATCTAAAAACATGTAAGGGATTTTTATTGCTGGCCCCAAAACTAAGTCCTGGAGCACTGCTGCAAATTGCTGTAGTAATGCCTAATCAAAGAAATCCTCCTGAACCACAGAGTGCTTGGAGGCATTGGGTGTTGTTGTTGTTACTGCTTTCTTTCCAAGGGCTTTAAGTGTGGCTGTACCTTTGCGAAACAACCATGAAATACCTTCCAGACCTGAAGCAGATGTGCTCTTTAGGATGGAGCTAATCTCAGAGAAAGGAAAAGCAAGTAGGCGTCTTGGGAGAGGAAGGATTTGAATGGCTGCGCTGGAGCTAGCAGGGCTGGCTCAGCCCCCTGCGCTCCACTGGGATGTTCATCACATGGCAAGGGAGCATGAGCTGGAACATGGCCAGCCAAAGCTCTTTGAAGAGAACAATGGCCTTTTGAATAAGCTGGAGGACTGCAGAAGAGGTGGTTTGTTTTTGGTTTTTTTTTCCCCTTTACCTTGTTGAACCTTCACCTCCTCTGAACTCTCTTTGTACTTGGCCCAGCTGCAGAGATGCAGGCTGTTGGAGTAGGCTGGTCTTTAAAGAAAAGCAGAAGGGAGGCAAGAGGGCTGGTTATTGTTTGTGTGTTATGTTAATTTGTTTATGATGTTCCCTTCTGAAGGTCTGGGCACGTATTCACAGTGTATGAACAAAGAGGACCTGGGAACTGGTAGTTTTTCTCGGTCCACTTGTAGCAAAAGCAGTTTGAAGAGACTGAGACAGTGACAAAATGAAGATAAGGGAGCTCAGAGTCAGACCAGTGAGGCTGCAGGTGAGGTCAGCTGGTGTGCATGCTTTGTATTCAAAATGGCCATGGCCTTTGTGAGGTTTTCACTCTGCTGGGCACATAGTGCTCTATTTATGTGCTCGGAAGCACACATTGTAGCTTTGGGGTTTTTTCATGATGGTTAATGACGGTACATAAGATGGGGTGAACTTTAGGGTTCCTCCTGAGGTTTTGAAATGCTCCCATAGTAACTTGTATAAAAGTTTTCTGTTGAAGCTGTCTTACTTTTCCATGATGTGAGGATCAGTGTCTTATGTTTATTTCTAGCAAATGCTTTATCTTCTACCTGAAAATTCCCATGGGCATTCCTTTAAGGACATAGTGATTTCTGTGTCAGTAACTCCTGAAGTGAAAGTTGTCTTGAAAATATTTGGAGTTTCTTCAAGAAAGAAAAGGAGTAAGCCTTGGCTTACAAAGTCATTCTTATTGTCAAAGCCCTCTTATTTTCTCTCTCTTTTTCACCAATATTTGTAAAGCCAGCCGTGTGTTTTCTCATTTCTTGGCTTGATGAGTTCCTATTTCATTATTTGTGCAGCTCAGGGCTGGCACTCTTCCACTGCCATTAGGAAGGTTCTTTTGCAGACCTGCAAGCACAAAACTTTCTGCTTTAAGGATGGCATTGCACTTAGTTTACTACTTACTTTTTCTTTTTTTCTTCTGTAAATCAAATCCCTCATGAGATGGATGTGGAATATCCGTAATTAGAGTGTCTTCTCTGCTATTATGTTTATCAGTTTTGTGCTTTGTTTTCACCAGGTTACTTAGTCTTAGATATTTGGCCTTCGACATCAAGAGCATGACATTTTCTTACCTGTCCTTTAAAAAAAACAAACAAATCAAGAACCACAAAGCAAGCTGGTTACTGGTAAGATCTTGGTCTGTACAGGCTGGGAGGAAAAATGTTGCAGTATTTCTTGATATTTCCCAATCTCCAATTGTCACATCTTCTCAAGAAATTGAAACCCTTATATTGTTTGGATAGCACAGTTACTTTCTGCTAGAGAAACAAAAGTTCTGTCATGTGGTCTGTAAGATCAGGCCTGATATCTGTATGTTCAGAAGCCCTGACATCCTTTTTTGTGTAATACAGGAACTTAAAGATTTAAGGCAAATGCCAGTTTATCATCATATCTATAATAATGCTGCAGTAACTCTGAATAGAAAATACTTTTGATTCTTAATTTCTGCTGGTCTTTCCACCAAGGGTTTTTCTGTATTACAAAATGAACGGGTTTTATTTCCTTCCCTTCATTTGATGCATCCCTGTAGCATTCATTTGGTTCATTACTAAGTCAGCTCAACTGCAGAATGATAAGAAAATATCTAAGCTGAGGTTTAAAAACACAGTTTTTTTCTCAAGTAAAAATAAAAAGAGAACAAAAGATAAAAAATGTCACATTTCACATTTACTCCATTGTCTAAGGCATGACAGATGTCATGCAGAGCTTAGTAAAAAATCTGCAAAGAATAAAATGCATACTGATATACCTGGGGAACTAAATAATTACTTCATGTTGTTACGGCTGTTTGTTTAATCAGGATTTTTGTCTCAGTGATTTTCTTGATATTATTTTGATGGATGATTGCTAGATTCAAATGACAGCCAGCAGGTAGCTTTCCCAGAAGAGCTGACCATCTGAAGAGATCTTTTTTGACACGGGGTGTGTGTATCTGTGTGTGTGTGTGTGAAGTAATTTACTCCAGCCAGTGCCAGTTGGCTTCATCAAAGACTGTTAATCCAAATGCCAAATTTACTTCTCTCTCATTGTTGTGAGCTATTGCTTCTGTACAGCTGATTTCACCCTAACTGTCCCCATTCAAAGTCTGAGTCACTGGTAGTCATGATTAAAATATAAATATCTACTGTAGTCTTGAGTATTTTTTTTCTTCAGCTTGATAGTTTGTGGTGCAGTCAGGTAGGCATAGTATATTCATCAACTAGTTTTTCCTGAGCACCTTCTTGTAAGGCATCTGTGGAGAGGGATGTGTTGTTTCCTTTAGGGTGGATGTGTATATGCACGCGGAATCAGAAATGCAGGTATGAAGAAAAGTGTCATGTGCCTAGGGTGACTTAGAGGGTTGTTAATTATGTAAAAACCTCTTTCAAAATCTTTAAGCTTATTTTTGATTTTGTTTTTTTTTTTTCTTCTTAATCCCTCTAGCATAAGCAATGTATGTTAGAAAATGTATTTTTATTTCTCTGACTTATGATCAACACTCTTCCCTTGGGAAAGCAGGTTGTATAGCAATGATTCCTCTACGGGAATGCATTTTAATATACAGTTAATGAATACATTTATATAGAAACTTCGGAATAGCAATTTATTAGTTCCTTCCTTTGATAATTATGGAGATAGATGCTTCTAATCTAGTTTCCCCTTACATGAATATAATGCCTTCACTGCTTCCTCTGGAAATTGTTACCCTTTAGATGACTGCTCTAATTATATATTGCAGTTATGTGGAGTCATTTTAATGCATGCCACACTCATCCTCTTTAGAAAGACACTCATTGCTTGTTCCTATCTCTAGACCATTTATACAGGTGCAGCACTCTTACCATTAAGTAGAAATCAAAATTGTGTTCTTTTCATAAATTGTGTACATACAAAGAGCATATCAGAGTTTCTTGTTGCTTTTTTTTCAGGTTGATTGTGCAGGGTTGTGTGTTTTGCTTTATTTTGGTGCCTTGCACAAAGAATTGTTACAAAATGCAGACAATTATTTTCCCAGGTCAAGGCTTTTAAAACCCTTAAGTTCATAATATAAAGCCTGAGAATTATGTGAAATTTTCAAGGAAAGTAAGCCTGATGGGAGGAATATAAGCAAAAGTTGAGGGATGTCAAGGTAAACACATGAAATAGGATGGGACCATGGAAAATAAAGTTATAAAAATATTTACAAAATGAGGGAAATCCAGATAGTGGTATTCAGAGAAACAGTTAAAGATTCCTCCTCTTATATGAAATGGGTGCCCTCAAATCAAGTGATAACTTCTTAAAACTTTAAATATGGATATCAAATTGCTTGCCATTTTATCTGAGTTAAGGTCTTGTGAGATACGAAGTGATGGTTTCAAGTTTTGCTGTCTGCTGAAACAGGCAGCAAATCCCAAGTGCTTGTACTTGAGGTACAAGGACAGAGCAGAAGGCTGCTTGTGTTTGATAATGCAAATCTATTGCCCAAGTGGTTTTGCCATCACATGAACATTCTTGCTTCCTTTTGGACCTTCCAAGAATTTTGCTTAATGAAGACAGTTAAGGGAGAAAAAAAAAATAAGGATTCTTCTTCACTGTTAAAAGAATTTGAGAACTTTATTTTTCAGTCTTCCTACCTGTTTGCACAGATTCATCCTCTTGAGGACCTGTCCATTCCCCCCCCAGTTTGCAAGTACAAATAATGTAGTTAACTGCAGTGCTTCCCAGGTAGTGAATTGATTTTTTGTTCTTGATCCCTGGCTTTTTTGTTTTTACTGCTGCCAGCTAGCCTGTATCAGATCACAGATCTGCTTCTCCTGCCCATCTAAGCCTCCTACACTGCAGATTGGACTCTTTGCCTGCTCCCTCTGATTGCCACTTGTGCCATACACACCCCATGTGTCATGGGTTTACATGGGCAGAGGAAGGGACAAGGCAGAATTCCACAATACAGTAAGAAATCTGATTATTTTTCATTCTTGTAAAAACCAAACATCCCGAGAGCAGGGAGTTGTAACACGATGATTATTTTCTAGATTTTGAAGAGTAGTTTGATTTATGTCTTCAAGCACAGCAAAAAATTAAGTGAAAAAAACAGCAGAAGAATCCTGATACATAACTGTCTCTTGTGTATGATGTTATTCCTCAATATTTGTGGGAAATTAAGCTGTTAGATACTTTCAGTGAAGTCTTTATGTGTAAATACTTGATCATATGTGCCAACAGTCTTTGGTCTAACACATCCCAAATGGAAAGGTGACTATATGGGGAGGCTACAACTGGGATGAATATAATAGAAGTATATTTGCACTTTGTTTAAGACTGTAGCATCATTTCCTCAAGTGATTCAAATGCATTTTTACATCTGATACTAATTATTATAATTTTAGCTGTGTTTTTCACGTCATAAAGTATAGGATGAGATATGGAAGAGATCTGGTTTAACGGTGTTTAAGTACCAGTTGCTGAGATGCTCAACTATTTGGGCTTACTCTCTTTTTTTATAAAAGGAATCCTAAAACAAGATATTTGAGTGCATTATAGTATGGTGGTGAGTAAAATACTGCAAAGTGAAAAACCGGTGGAAGGGAATGTGTGCTTTAACTGGGGCATCTTAAATATATTGGCAACATACTGCAGAAAGCCTTGGCAGGTTTCTAAGTGCCAGCAAGTTATTCAAGGAAGAGCACTTGTGTGCACTTTCAGCCCAAAGACCCACCTTTTAACAGTGAAGAATAATCATTTCTTTTTTTCCTTGACTAGCTTTCCTAAGCAAATTTCTTGAGACCTCTGAAAGAGTGCGAGCATGTTTGTTTAATGGGAACAGCACTGGGTAATAAATACATCATCCTTTTGGAAATCCTGAATGTTTATGTTATAGTGGGTTGTTTTTTTTCTCTTGAAAAATAGACATTACTTTTTCATATATTAAAAACCATTTAAGATTATATTCTATACATATACATATCAAAGTTGTCCATAAAGACAGCAATGACCAGTTAAAGCAGTGTTTAAAATCTAGTCAGTGGTGCTTCTTTTCCTGCCAGAAGTCAGCCCTTCTTCTCAGACCTTAAATCCATCTAGCAGTCAATCTGGAGTTCCCTGGAGGTTTTATATGCCAGTGCAGGGTGAAAAGGTCTTGAGATCCTTTCTTTGAATTCTGCTTTTTGTGCAGCATTGGAGTCTTACAGATTGTTAGGCAATTATTTATTTGGGTTGAGGTTTGGTTTGTTGTGGTTATTTTGGGGGGTGGCCTTTTTTGTTTGTTTGTTTGTTTTCCTTTGGTTGGTTTGGTTTTATTTGAGTTGTGGGACACCTGCAATATCTAATTCCCCCTATCCTCCAAAGAATCCCTAAGTCTGAAAATATTAATGTATCAGTAGTGCTGTGTCCCACTATCTTCAAGTAATTTCCTCTCCCTAGGTTAGTATTATAGAATATAGAATGGTTTCATAACTTATAGGAAAGACTTAAGCTTCAACTCCTTGTCTTCAATCTCATCTTTGTAGAGGAAGAAGCAAACAGTATTTGCTTGCTCTAAAACTAAAAAGCCTTGCAAATTCTTTGCTCCTTCTTCCCATATAGCTGCTAGCAACAGTAGTTAAGACAAAAAGCTGCTTCTTCTTGCTTCTACGAAGATCCAGAAGAGAGGAGTAACACCAAGGTGAGGTCGTTACTAGGAATGAGGGACTACAGATTGTAGCTGGTTGTTCTGTTTTGGTTTTTGGTTGAAGGAACTAGGAGGCACCAGATTTACTGCTATTGTCAGCAAGTTATTTGAGTTCTGAACGCTGTTATGCAACTTAGACCTTCTGTAGAGATCATATCCCTTTGGGGCCAAGGCTAAACCAACTTGCTGGAAGCCTGGTGCAGCTGGTGCTGCGTTCTTTTGTTCTCTAAGCCTATTTTGTTACAAAAGCAGAGTGGTCTCCAGCCACTGTGATTGGATGCTGTTGCCTTTCTTAACTCAATCTCTCAGTTTGTTTCCTTTAGCTTGTTTCCCTCGAGTCTTTGCAGTTTTCTCTATTTTATGGCAAATCTAAATCTGCAAGCTTTGCTGGGTCCTTGTAAAATAATTAAAGTGTGCATATGAGTATGGGAAACACCAAAGAATAAAGTAACGCTTTCTGTCCTGTCAGGGATTGCTATTTACTTGTGTTGCCCAAGGGTATGAGAAACTCCATCCAGAATTCTCTATTTCATTGCCCCTACTGAAAATTAATCTCACAAATCAGTCAGGGAAAATGTTGATGATTCAATCTGCTTTTAACTTCCTAAGTGCAGATGGGTGGCTAGATGACATAGTATCTGCCACATCTTGTACTGAAGGAAGCTGCAATAGCTACACCCTCCTTTGTTTCCCAAACGTAACCTTTCAGGTATTTGATCTTTTTTTTATTAGTGACAAACTTCATCCTCAGACTTCAGTGCTGTCATTTTTGCTTCTCTCACTAAGAACTCAGTAAGATGAAGTATCTCTATAGAGAATGTAGCCATTCAGGTATGACCAATCTTATTTTGTGTATACAAATAATCTTCAGACACCAAGAGCCACAAAATGCATCACTTGCCAAGAAGCTTAGGAGCAGAGACTCTTTCAAAGCGCTGTCATGGGATCTCCCATAGCTGGTGCAAGCTGAGTTCCCAGGAGACATGCAGTGCTCTATCACTCACAGCAGCTCTTTGAGTCCCAAAGTAGGATCCTGCAGTTCTCTCTGTGTTTGCCACCTGCACTGCAGGTTGGGGGCAGCTTTCAGCAGCTTGTGGCCATCTCTCTTAGTGTGTTTATATGTCTCTTATTCACAGGATGTTACATGGCCAAAGTGAATCTATGCATCAGAACTTGAAACTCTCCAGTTATGTCTCTATAATAAGACAGCTGAGAACATGTATAAAATTCAATGTGACTGTCAAAAAACTGTCTGCATCTTACGGTTTTGGATTCTGGAGGAAATTCCTATGTCTTGGCATTTTACTACGCAGCACTCTAATGCAACAGAACTAAACCTGAACAAAACAGTGAAGCCACATATGCAAGAGAAAAATCCTTTTCAACAGCACTGCAATGCAGATGACAGCTCTTCTGGAAATACGTGCTCGGAGGTTGTTGTGGTGATAATTAAATGTTATCTACCCTTACTATCCTGTCACCTGTTTTCTGTGATGGGGTTGGTTTGTTTATTTGTTGGTTTTGGATTTTTTCTTTTTTTTAATTTATTTTTTTAATTGCTACTTCTCCTTATACTTTTGCTAACTTCTATGGGTCATTTATGAAGGCATTTAGCAGGCTGAGCAGGCAGCAGTGTGACTGGAAGAGATTTGTTGAGATGCTTAGGTTGGTAACATGAATTTACTACAACGAGAAAGAGAGTAACCTTAAGAGTTGTAAATAGCCAAGAGAGGTTTGTTCAAAGAGAGACTGCCTCTTCTTTGCTTACATGGAAAACACTTCTTCTGGGAAACATTTTGTGAGGTTATTTGGATAATTATTTTTCAGGTAGTAAGTCAGAACAGGACCAAATCCTTCCTTAGGTTTCCTTGGCTTATGTAAGCAAGTTGAAGCTTTACCTAATAGATTTTTTTTAAATGTATGTATATAGTCACTTTTGAAAGCTATCTGTTGAAAAGTGCAAGGACAACATTTAAAAAATCCATAGAGAACTTCTCTGATGCTCTGATCTGTTTTTAATAAAGGCTATGTTCAGCTGTCTTTGCAGAGGCATTACTGTAACTTCATATGACAAACTGAAAGCATTAAAATGTATCAAATCTGAAGTAATACCAAATCATATATGATGTGGATGAAAGGCAGTTAGTACCACAGGAAATTCCTACCAATGCACAGGGAAATCCAGCCAGTCACTTTGGAATTGAGACTCCTTTTCCTTCATGAAATTTCTTTTTCATGGAGGGGAGGAAGAAGAAATGCCTCGGTACTGTAAAGTCTGTACAAAGCAAATAAATGTGGGGTTTTTTTGTTGTTTTTTTTGTCCATACAGACTCTGTCTTTTCAGATTAGCTAAGTAGACAATGACAGTATTTATTTAAAAAAAAAAAACAAACAAAAAGCAAACAGAAAAAAAACCCCAACCCAAAACAAAACCAACCAAACCAAAACACAAACCACCCAGAAGTCAGGAGAAACGTGTTGATATGTGTAAGTAGTGACACATGCACTACATGTTTTTTCTTACATTAGTGGGTTTTGCATTCATATGTGGAGACGTGCTTAAAAAATGGCATCAGCCGATGTAGAGCAATCAAGTTTGAAATGGTACCTCCTTGCACAGGAGAAAGTCTTGGTGTCAGCATGGCTGAAGATACCTCTTGCAATTTCTCTTTAAGGTAGATGTGTCCTACATGGGGTGGTACCTCCCACATTCTCTCTTTCTTTACACCTCTGTGCAGCTCGGTTATTTTTCTACCGTACTGCATATTCAGAATTCAAGAAGTTGAACATCATCAGTAGAAAAATCTGCAGGCTACTGAAGTGCACAAAACTTAAACTTCTGTGGCAGATGCAGCAGACAGATGCTTTCAATGTAGGGCATGTATAACGATTCCTGTAACACAAATGTGGAGGTCAGATCTGTAATCAGATGGCTGATATTGCACTGACTTGTCACTGTTTCAAAAATTCTCTAAATTAGGAATTTAGGGCTATAAACAAACAGTGATTTAAAAACTTGGGTCCTTAAATTGGATTAAAGAGACACATCCTTTCTAAAAATCACTCTTGTGTGATCTGAAATCTTCTCATTTCTGGAGTACGGTCAAGTGTACTGTAGGTTCTCCCCATTGGTTTCAGTAGCTGCTGTTCTACATGCAGCCTGGCTTTGTGGTCTGGGGCAGAAAATATGAGATATTTGAGGGTAGGGTTGGCTATATGCTGAGGGTAAACCTTTTTCCTACCAGTGGAAGTATGCCTGACTGACTTAATCCACCCCCTTAAGACTTAACAAACACAGTCATTACCTGAAATTTGCCTTAACGGTGACAAAGATATATTGATGTTGACATCAATTTCCATAGTTTAGTCAGCACTGAAAATCTCTCTTCTATTTTAATGTAAGAGAAAATCACTTTTTGTGAAAGTTTGCTTTAGACATCTAAATGATTGTTCAATTGTAGCTGACCAGTTCTCATTATGTGACTGCAATAATTTGAAATCATAGACTCATAGAATGGTTGGGTTGGAAGGGACCTCTGGAGATCATTGAGTCCAACCCCCCTGCCAGAGCAGGAGCACCCAGGGCAGCCCACACAGGAACAGATCCATGCAGGTTTCTAAAGTCTCTAAGAAGCAAGCTCCAACACATCTCTGGGCAGCCTGTTCAGTGCTCTGTCACTCTCACAGCAGAGAAGTTTTTCCTCATGTTGAGATGGAACTTCCCATGTCCTAGTTTGTGACCGCTGCCCCTTGTCCTATCACAGGTCACGACTGAAGAGACTTTCCCCTACTACTTGACAACAACCCTTCAGATATTTGTCAACGTTAAAAAATCCCCTCTCAGTCTTCTCCAGGCTAAGCAGCCCCAGGTCTCAGCCTTTCCGCATCAGAGAGATGTTCCAGTCCCTTCAGCATCCTCATAGCTCTCTGTTGGACTCTCTTTCGTATTTCAATGTCTCTCTTGAACTGGGGAGCCCAGATCTGGACACAGTACTCCAGATGTGGTCTCACTTGGGCAGAGTAGAGGGGGGACAGAACCTCCCTCTACCTGCTGGACACACTCTTCTTAATGCACCCCAGGAGACCATTGGCTTTCCTGGCCACAAGGACACATTGCTGTCACATAGAGAACTTACTGTCCACCAGGACTCCTCTCCATGGAAATCATCGTTAAGAAACCTTCCTCTTTTCCCCATCTATTATGAATATGGCTGTAGGATATTGAACACTGTTCCTGTTACCCTAGTAAATATGTTTTGCAGAGGTATTGATCAATCATACCATTACTTTCTGGTTGTCCTCCAGCTGCTCACTGTGTTTTGGAAATCTCTCACTTCTGTGCTTGTTTATTTTGAAAACTAGAAATAAAGGACACTTAAATTCCATTAGCAGCATCCTCTTTTGATTTCTGTTTCCCTCTTGATATGTTTACTTTGCCCAAGGATATCAAAAAAAAAAAAAATTTAACATTTAACCCTTACATGACCATTGTGCACCATTCAACTCTTCTGTGATGCACGTGCTCTCCCTCTGAGATGTTTTGTGCTGTGTTGCTAAGTGGTGCTGAGCTCCAGCCTTATGAGAGCCACATCCACTTTATGCCTGCAGGGTAATACTTCTATATTTTATTTCCAGACTGATATTTAGAAAAGCATGCATAATTGAATGGTGCAGTCTAAATGGTTACAAGTGCAGAAGTTATTTTTAAGCATCTTTTTTGGAACTTGGTTCATACTTAATGACATCCAAAGCAAGTTTTCCAGAAGGACTCTGTTAGGATGCTTTATTGGTTATAAACAGTGATCATAGTCTTGTGAAGGGGAATGTTTCTTTCTCATAACTTTTTCTATGTGATGAATTATGAAAAGTTTTATATAATGCTGTATTAAAAAAAAATACTGGTTTGCTATTTTGCAATTTTCTTCCCCTCTTAAGATTTGAGGAAGAATTCATCCTTGACTGAATTAGTTATGAACACTCAGGCAACCATTGTTTGGACACCATCGTTTAATGGGAACAGTGGCAGTATGAAAAAAGAAAGCTGCACCATTGTTTAAAAACAAAGAAATGAACAAAAAAACCCCAAAACCAAAAAATGAACAAACAAAAGAAAACCCCCAACAAATTGCTAAGAGATCACTTGGTTGTGCAGCTGACTGTCAGACATAAGAAGTGTGTCTCACATTTATTTATTATTGCAAATTAAAAATAATGAATTCATTTCAGTTTTGCAAAATTGATTTTTCATAATTGTTTTCCAGATTTTTGTCAACACTTCTGCAGATTATGATTTCCAAAAGTTAAGAGCTAGGAAAAAAACAGCTCATACTTCAGGACAAAAAACAAGCCATGTGTCTTAAAAATATAAAATCATGTTTATATAGAAAAAGGAGGCACCTTTTGCTCAGTTATTTGAGTGCACTTTTATGTCATGTTGCTTTTGCATTAGAAAATGCTTGAGATGTTAAAAGGAGAGATTTTTCATGCTTTGCTAAGAGACTTTGCAGGATTTGTAGAACAGCATGTGTATTTTAAGAAATGTCTGTTTTTAATAAAGGTTGCAGATCTGTCATTTAATGAAGCTTAGGGCAAACTTGCCTAGCAGACATTATATTAAAGCTGTAAGTTGATGTTTTTTCAGAGGTTTATCCCTGTGTAGTAGTGAGAATGCTGTGACTGGTACAAAATTTCTAAAAGGAAAAAAAAAGTGACTATCTGGATAAGAAGTTTATCTTTAGAAATATGATTTTCAGTTTGGACATGCCTTTTTTATCCCAGTTTCAAAGAGAAACCTGTCTTCACTGAATTGGCTAAGTAAGAAATAGGTATCAGTACCTGCAGTTTAGGATGGTATTTTCCCCTAGAGTGAGCATTTTTCTGTACAATTAAAAGTTCAGAGAAGAACCAACTCATAGAGTATGATTACATACAGTATGTAAGAGAAATATGTAGCATAAAAGAGCAATTAAGTAAAGTTATATTCTAAAAGAACAATTGAGTAAATTTGCCTAGACTTCTCTGCATACAAGTAGGACACCCAATGAGTTTTTCCTCAAAATGAAAGTTTAATGAAGATTATTTTGGCCAGCAGATGGAGAGGGGTGATTCTGCCACTCTGCTCTGCTCTGCTCTGGTCAGACCNAACAACTGTAATTGCCATTTCAAGGTAATCTAGAAACTTCTACAGTTTGAGTTTTAGCTTAGTTTGACAAGTGACAGCACTTGATTTTTATGGTCCTCTTTTTTGCTGATGTGAATTTTCAGAGCAAGCTGGTACTGTGGGGGTTGAGTGGTTCATTGCTGTTCCTCTGTGTAGTGTCAGCAGGGTGAGAGCAAAGTGGCTTATTCTCGTGCCTCTCACAGTCCCCCAGTCTCCAGTGTTTCTCCAGCTGCCTCCCTGACACCCCAGGGGTGCTGCAGCAGAGGAGGAGCCCAAGGTCAGTGGGTGTAGTGAGCCCTGAGCTCGCCTGCATGGACACCTCTGGGGGACTTCTGATAAGTTGTGTGGAAAGAGTCCAGCCTGGCTTCCCAGTGCCAGGTGGCACCAGTGGTGGGCCTAGGTAGGAAAAGCCCCTTTTTGTTTTTTACATTAGACAGGCTGCTTGGTGACATACAGCAAATGAGCCTTAGGAGACCGTGCTGGTTACCTGGTGAGTTATGCTGACTGTTCTCAGCTTTCTTCTGCTGCAGGAATTGAAGATAATGCTCATCTTACTTGGACAGCTTTTTTCTGTTAACACCATTTATTAAGACTGTAGTGTTTTGTTTGCCATTCTGGATGCCTTTGTAATTCAGAAATGAAATGTATATAAACTTAGTGTGCTAAGGTATGATCTAGGAACAGTGTGGACTGTTTTCATAGTGCAGTAGTTCTGAATCTGGTTTGTTTTTCTTCTAGGTTGATAATGCTTGTGAGGAATAACATCTCATTTCTTTAATTCACTTGAATAAATTACTTTGGAAGAAGGAGGATAACAACAACCTGTGATTGCTTAAGAAAAAAAATGTAAAAGGAAAATATTTTTAAGAAGAATTGAGGGATTTAACACATTTCTCTAAAAATAGGTTAGATAAAGTATGTCATTCTGCTCTATTTCAGTCACATCATTTTCTTTCATAGATTTGGTTTTAGTCTCAGTTCCTTCAGGCAGAGAAATTTAAGAAACATGAGATCATTGCATCTCTGGAGGTAGGCTACCATGAGCCCTACAGGGCCTTGCAAACCCAGTTACCATAATGTCTGTATCATCTAAAGGAAAACTTTTGGATGGTTGAACTAAACCAACCTGTAATGCTGGATGTTGTTCTTGACTCTTAGGAAGTTAAAATGAAAGTAGAAAGAGGTAGTGGCATGAGACAGCAAGATGAATCTTAAAGCTCCAACAGAAAGGATAGAACAACCCCACTTATGTCACCATCCTCTTAAGATATTTATACTCTTGGGAGGGGAAAAGGTAGCATATAGCTGAAGTAGCTACAAAACTTCTTGTATTTGCTTTCATAAATCACAATCACAGAATCATAAAGCAGCCCAGGTCAGAAGGGACCTCATGATCTGGTCCAAACTTTTGTGGGAATGGGAGCCTAGATGAGATAATCTAAGATCCTGTCTAATTGCATCTTGAAAACCCCCAGGGATGGGGACTCTGCCACATCCCTGGGGAGGTTGTTCCAGTGGCTATTTCTCACTGTAAAAAAGTCTTACCTTCTGTTGAGATGAAACCTCTTGTCATACAACTTGTACCTATTACCCCTTCTCTTCTCAGTGTGGCCCCTTGTGAAAAGAGAGCTTCTGTCCAACTTGTAGCCACCCTTTAAGTACTGGGATACTGTCATGAGGTCCTCCCTGATCCTTCCCTTCCCCGAGGTAAAACAGCTGGAACTCCTGCAGTCTTTCCTGACAGGGCAGGTTCTCTAGCCCTTTGGCCATCTTCACGGCTCTTCTTTGGACCCTCTCCGTTCTGTACACATCTTTCTTGAATTTTGGGGACCAGAACTGGACATGGTATTCCAGGTGTGGCCTGGGAAGCACTGAGTAGAGTAGGATGATCTCATCCCGATCTTTGCTAATAATATCCCTGTGGATGCAGCTCAGGATCTGATTTACTTTAGCTGCTGCAGCAGTGCACCGCTGACTCACGTTCAGCTTGTTGTCCACCAGGTTTTCCAGGTCTTTTGTGAGCAAGGCTGCTCCTCAGCCACACAGATTCTTCTAGCTCGTCTTGGTCTCTTTACTTATGTTGTCTCAGGTGCAGGACCTTGAACTTGTCAAACTTCACACTGTTTTTGCTAGTCTGCTCTTCCAGCCTGTTTGGGTCTCTCTCTAAGATGGCTCTCCCTTCTGTCATGTTATTGGGAATCTTGGTGCAGATGCTTTCAATCTCATAATCCAGATCACTTAGAAAGATGCTGAACAGCAGGTGGGCCCAGTATTGATTCCTGGGGGATGACTTGTGACAGGATGCTCGCCTGAGTAAAAACCATTGAGCACCACCCTCTGAACGTGACCTGTGAGCCTACTCCCTGCAGATCTTGCAGACTGTCCCTCCTGTCTGTATGTCCCTCCTGTCTGTATCTTGCCAGTTTGTCCTGGAGAAGGTGGTGGGAAACAACACCTAACACTTCACTGAAGTCCAGGCAAACACCACCCACTGCTCGGAAGAGGTAATTTTGTTGTAGAAGGGGATCAGGTTAGTCAGCATGATTTGCCCTTGGTAACTCTGCGCTGGCTTTTCCCAGTCACCAGCTTCCTTAGGATCATGACAACTGATTGTTTTGGGAGCAAGCTGACAGCCCTCACATTGCACGATTTTAACGGTAGAGGGGATTAAGAAAAGTTATCGTGGAAATTATGCTGTGTAAGTTAAAATGGTACAGTGTTGGTAAGGCTCTCTAACCTTCCCTCCAGTTCTTTTTAATTTTTGAAAGCTTCTTTATGAAACAGGAAGAAGCTTTCCAGTCTATGCTTGATACATCAAATAGACTGGCTAACTATAGGATAATGCTGTGTGGCACCTGCTGAGCAAGAAATAATTATGTTTTAATATATCATAGGAGAAAATACCTAGCTGTTAAAAGCAGAAAATGAAACATCTGTTCAGCAAATGAAAGACTCAATTATGATATTTTAGAAAAATATCAAGTTGATAACTAAAAAAATCATTTTTATTTATTATAAAATGAAATTATCTGGCACAAACGGTAATTTGGCATTGAAATCAGAGTACTTGTAGGAGCACATACATAAGAAATAGTAGGATTTTTAATTTTTAATTTATTTTTTCAATCTCTTAAGGCAAAAAGAAGCTACTTAAAGATGAAAGCATGAACCAAAGTAACTGTCCATAGTGGGTATAAGATTTTCTTCCTTTTCTTCTTCTGTGTTTTCATCTTGCAGAAATGAAATCCTTTTAACAGTTACTGTGCTTTACTGTAAATACAATTACAGATACTAGTTTATTAGCTGTTATATCTGTTTTGTTTGTTGGTTGGGTTTTTGTGTGTGTGTGTGTCATTCTTGCTGGGGTTTTTATGGTTTGTGTTGTTTTTTGGGTGTTCTTTGTTTTGTTTTGTTTTTTCCCATTCTGTCCCAGGGCATTAGTAGCAAGAATGCTTTTTAGTGAGTAGATGAGGGACTAAATGAACACAACACACTTCTATTTTTAAGTGAGCTTATTTTCTTGGCAGACTTACTAGATTCCATATGGAAGTGAAACAAACTTCATTGTTTTATTTGGTTGAGACAATTCTTGTAGGATCTTTTGAATAAAAATCTTGAGCAGAGGAGTTTTCAGGCAGAGGAAATATGCAAAGCTCATTTCCAAATATCAGATGCATTCAAGAAGATGAGTAATTAATTCTTTAACTTCAAAAGCAAACCATGGTTTTGAAGAATTTTATACAACTGCATTTGTTGAAAATTGGTCTGGTGTCATAAGACTCTACTGTGTTTTTTCAGATGGATGAAATTCTTTCCACACACATTTTCTATGTGGTTTTATGTTCCATTACAAATGTCCGTTTATTTTACTTGAGGTTTACATAAAGGTGACAATAATAAGAAATACAAATGTGTAGTTGAAAATGTGACTCTTGACAAGATTTTGGATTTTGGAACCTCTGTTCAGAAGATCCTTTAAAAAATTTTTCTCAGCCTTCTGCTTATTCTGTCTAGGTGAGCTAGAAATTTTTTTTTTTTTATAAACCTTCAGTAATCAAATAGAAAAAAATCTTGGTATCCTGCTGCTCATCTTCTCAGAGACTTTTTGCAGTGAGAAACCAGAGTAGGAAGTGAAGCAATTGGGACTGGGAGGTAAGTTCCAGAATGGGTTAAACTAAGTCCTGTGCCAGTGCCTTTTTTTTTCCTTCATACTTCTTGAAATGTCATGGTTTTAAAAATCTACAGAAGAATTGTCCCTGAAGAAATAAAAATGACAGGCTATTCTCAGTCTTTGAACTGCAGAAGGTGTCTGAAGGAGGGTGCTACCCTTGCTGCTGCTCTGCTTTAAATGTGTGACAGAAAAGATAACTGATTTTCATGTGGTTTTCAAACAGGTTTTGTAGCCACCTTTTTTTTCTGGGAATGATCTGAAGGATGCCAGGTGAAAGCAAGTTAAGTGTCTAGTCCGTGTAGGAATTACCTTAGTACTCTTGAAGATTCCTTCAAAATTCCCTTCTTAACTCTCAGAAAAAATCTGCATCTGTTTACTTCTATATGCATACAGCGTTTAATTTCCAATTGTAATGGTTTATGCTGTATGACAAATATTGTAGCTATAAAAATAGGAAGAACACAAGCTCGCTGGAAATTGCATATTTTCTAGGGCCTAAAATGAGTGGCCCTTGTTTTTCAGCAGTGATTTTTCTTCCTGTGGCAATGGCAATGTTCCTGCGACTTCAGCTAAGATGCAAAATAATCTAAACTAAAATGATCCATGGGATCAGAGCTTTTTCTTTGGTCCAGAAAGCAGATATTTTAGCGCACATATTTATTCTGCACAGTAACCAAGCTTGCAAAGCTTGATGTTCTGTTGATGATAACGGTCTGCTTCCTTGAAAAGGTGAGGTGTGTGGAACCCAGACCTGTTGTGCACTACAGAGACGAGGTGAGTGATTCTGTTCTTTAAAATGATGAGGAACTCGATGTTAGTTCACTTTTACTGTCATTTTTATTGACCTTCATCTGATGGATTTGCCCCAGCTCGAATATGAAAAGTAGTTTTGCATTCACATTGTATTTTGGTTTACAAGATCCCTGTTGTGACAGGTTCCCTTTAGATGCTATAAACCACATGGATTATAATGGATTATTACTTACAGTATTTTGGTGTATGCCAAAGTCCTGTACTGCTGAGTTACATTTAGAGAAAATACCTGCTATGATTGTAAGTTTAGTATTGTGATCGTGACATGCTTTTTCTTTTTCATGTTACTGCTGTATTCACTCTTTCAAATTGTTCTCTCTCTCTCTCCCTCTGCATGTACTCTTCCAAATTACCTCAAGGGTACTTATGAGAACTTAATTATGAATAAATCTGAAGCACAGACAACACTAGGAGAATTGTCAGTTGTTACTAAGGCTGCAACTCGCATGTCCTGGCTTGCCTGAGCAGCACATCCCTGCTGCTCAGTGCTTCCCGTGCTGGGGTGCTGGAGCCTCATGACTGGATTGAGGTTACGGCATTTCCTTGGCTTTGGGTAGGCTCTAGCACTCCTGCTTCCTATGTGGCTTGCTCTCTGGTGCCCATCCCCAGACACAGGGCCTTACAGTGCAGGATGTCAGGATGACATTTCTCGCCCATAGCGAAGGACATCCTTACCTGGAGCTCAAGCAGTTTAGAAGCAAACTGAGAACAGAGAGGAAATCAGAGTCTACTCTGATGTAGTTTGCCTAGTTTTACATAGTCAAAAATATAGTGAGGGATTAGCTAAGGATGATTTGTTGCTTTCTCTGTGTCCAGTGCCTATTTCTGTCTCCTCTTCTCTTCTCCAGTGGAATGCAGGCAGTTAGGTTAGGCAAAGTGAGTCCCTTTGTTCATACTTCTGTGCTCCTTCAGGCACTTACGTTACCTTTCAGGAGTGGTCATCCCATTCTTTCAGCCTTGTTGGAGAAATAGAGATGCAGATAGACTCATAAAATGGGAATGGATGTGAACGAGGGTAAGTCTGAATTTGAAATTTCACACATATATAAGAACCCTTCGGTGGTCTGTGGAAAAAAGCTTTTGGCCTTAAAGAAGCATGATACAAATCTTAGTTAAATTAATTAGGTTCACCAATTCTGTCAGTGCTCATTCTTTACTAGGCTTTGGGCTAACCAAACAGTTTCTTGATCTGGTATGTGTGGTTGTTTTTAAAACAGAAGTAATCTCATGTAGCTGGGGCTGTAGTTTTTTGTTGTTGCTCATTATTTTAAAATTATTTTATATAATAAAACTTGAATAACCTGAAAGGTGGCAGTTATGCTGTTGGATTGGGGTATTTGTAAAGGGAATATCATTCTTAGCTCGGGATTTCCTGATGAGCCAGTGAAGTCTAAGATGAAAAGAACCAGATCCGTAGAAAAAGTGGGGAAATGTGGGGAAGGTGTGAGGGGAGGAGGGCAGAGAGTAAACATGCTGAAACAGCATGACCCTGAAGGAAGCTATTACAATTGCCTGCTGTTCAGGCTTTCTGCCGTGTAAGGCCACGGGAGCTGCCAGAGCATCTGCTTGGCAATCTGGGAAGCATGAGGCTGGGTGCAGTTCTGTACAGAAATAGAAAGGTGTAGCTGATGCTTTTCACTTTGGTAGTCTGCTCTGTGAAACTGCTCTTCATCAAAAGTTCTAAAAGAGGATAAATACGTCATGTGGCGCTGGAAGTACCAGCATGCTTTTAGCATAAGCTGCAAAAGTTATCTGAGGAAGAGAAACTTGCCAAGGTACCCGGGCTTTCTACTGCAGACAGTTCATATATCAAATATTAGGTACTGTGTTCATGGGAGGGGAGTCAGCAGATTCCAGGCTGGTGTTGACTGAAATGAGCACAGAGTCATTCAGGGTGGAGAAAGAACTCAAAGAGGACTCAGAAGGACTCTATTTCAAACTCTTTCTCAAAGCAAGGTCAGTGCTGAATATAAGATGTGCCAGGCTCTGCTCCAGTGTAGGTCTTTGGGCAACCTGTTCTAATGCTTGACCACCTTTGTAATGAATTTTTAAAATCTTCTTTTTTAGGGTGTCTGTAAGAATAGCGCTGTGGTACACCTGGAGATGTTGGCAATAGCAGGCAGTCCATAGTGATAGCAAAGAGAGTGATGCACCTCTTGCAGCTCTGACCTTCTCAAACTAGGAGGTAATGGACACAGTAAATTGTAACATCCCCCCTAGATCATGACACAGAGCAGTCTCACAAAATAAAGGTCAGTGTTGGTACACCTCTGAAGTAAAAAGCTTTCCTCTGTGAACACATCACATGTGCATCCTTGATGTGCGTAAGGATTTTGAGGTAGCAGTGTCCTCAGAGGAAAGTCTCAAAAAACCTGTATGGACTGATGTGTGTGCCAACACCTGGCTTGGCTTGTGGGCTGTGGTTTGCTGCTGCCTGCCTGGCAAGGAGCAGAGTGAGCTGGGGCACCTTCAGTTGAGTGCTGAATCAGGCCAGAAACCTACATCTGGGAAAATGAGAACATCTGTTGGGGTTGGGGGGTTTTTTTGCTAAATATAATTTTCAGATAAAAGAATATAAATATTCATTTAAATACGCATCTCAAAGGGTTGTGTAGAGAATCACAGCTGGCCTAATGCCTCCAGGAAAAAAAGCATATTGCCATTGGTTTCCGTCCATTCATCTTTTAGCTGACTTTAAAAAAAAATAACAAAAAAAAGCCTTAATAGGCAACCGGTTGTGTAAATACTGTTTGAAATGTTACTGTCATCAGTATATTTGCATATCATCTTTATTTATACTCTGTGATCGCTGACAGCTTCAGTTTTCCTTCTGCTAACTCCAGTGGGTTAACGAAGGCATCTTCATGGAAAAAAGCTTTTCTTCCCTCTGTCACTCGGGCTGGACTGGTCAGCCAGAGCACGGGGCAGGAAGAAAGAGTTGTCTGTGCTCTTTCCATTCCTTTTATCATTTCATGTCCTAATTGCTTTTCTTGAAAAGCAATGATGCATTGTAGCCTTTGTTTTTCCTGTTCTGAAGACTTCCAAAGGGTAGCTAGTTAAATGATTGGGTTTTTTCAAATTGTATGATGACCTTTTTTTAGTCTGAAACAACATGGCTACAACTCTTGATTTAGAAAGCCCTTTATTCTCAATTTGTATTGACTTGCCTCTTAGCCTTCCTTCTGACAAACTAATGAGACGTTATGTTTTCGTGTGCTCTGTGTAGAACAGACTTTTGAGTCCCTTCAGTCATTTTGTGGCTCTTTTCTGAAGGTGTTTGAATATGTGAGCACTCAAATTGGATATTATTTTCTGATACTGTCTTGGGCAAGCTGCCACAACAAAAGAGTCTCTCTATTATTCCAGTGTGTAGATCCAAAGATTCATTTTATTAATTTTCCTGAAGGTTTTTCTAGGCACTTTATTTAGTTTGCTAGCTCCTATGATCACTAAATCTTTTTGTAGAGTTTTTTCAAACTAAATTTCTTGAAGTGCAGACTTTTTTTTAATATATATATATATTTGATAATTCTGTGGCTCTTTTCTTGAGCTTTGTTTATTCAAGACCAAATTATGGCCTTTGGTGATCCATACCACTGATTTTTCTGGCTTAAGTATTTATTACCTTGTTCTGTATTATCAGATGGCTAAGCAGTTGGTGGGTTTTGTTTGTTTTTTTTTTGGTGTGTGTTTGTTTGTTTGTTTGTTTGTTTTTCCCCTCCCCAGTCATGTAATACTGGAGATCATAGGATGCTGCTGGAAGTCAAAGCTGGCATGGTGTTAACCACCATGGGAAAGCTCTTTTCAATTACATTTCTAACACTGCAAAAAATTATTTGGAATTGTGTTGACAGAAATTTACTTAAGTCAGTGCTGTATTAACTATATTCTCCTTGGGTAGCTTTTAATAAAACCTCTACTGTGCTAGTTGCTGTAACTACTGATTTTAATAATTCTGTGCCTTCATATTAATAAAAAAGAGAAGCCCCTACATGTAAACAAGTACTACGTTTTAGATTTGTAGTTTATGTGTTGTTATTGTAGCTCCATTGCTTATTAGTGAATCAGCAAACTAGTGCTGGGTTTTGGAAGAAGGACTCCCTCCCTCCCATGTTTTTAGCTACACTAACAGGAGGTTTTTCTCTTTGCCTCTTCAATACTTTTGAATGTAACATTTTATATATAGCAGGAGGAGATGTTGATGAGGAATCTGTTTATAGATGTCATGCTTGACTAAACACATAGTTATTTTAAGGTTAGTAAAATTGGTCATTTTTGAAGGATGAAGAAACCTTCCCACCTCCCAAGTTGAATTCTTACAAAAAGTCTATTTAATACCTTTTGCATTAAGTTGGTGATTTGCTTTTTTGGTTTATTTTGTTTAATTTATTATTAGTATTAAAGTAGTTGATGAATTAAAATTTTTCCTTTTAAAAATGGCCTTAGGACTATTTGAATACAAGTCACTCTCCTTAACTCTTCCCACTTTCAATACCTGAAGGTGTTGTAACATTTAAGAAGAGTGATGATTGATCTGCCCTA
Source organism: Chloroceryle aenea (assembly GCA_013399075.1). Lineage (NCBI taxonomy): Eukaryota > Metazoa > Chordata > Aves > Coraciiformes > Cerylidae > Chloroceryle > Chloroceryle aenea. Next base: position 141,505 of record VWZY01000958.1, read on the forward strand.
TTGTTTAGAGTTGATTTTGGGTTGGTTTTTTTGCAATAAACAGAAGATACAGTGAACCCTTACTCTGTAAGCAGTGCAGGTAATTCATTTCCAAGTTGTTCATTAATGGGGAAAAGACACTGATACTTGGACAAATTCCCTCTCTCTTGTGTACAGTTGATCTTTCATAATTAGGCTGCAGGAATTGACTTCACTTTCCAAACATGAATCTTATTTAGAAAATTTATACTAAAAATACCAAACTCCAGTTCTACTTCTGCATTTTGAAGTATCTCAGTATAGACTTTTGTGCAATACGGTAATTTCTTCTTCATGAGTCCTGTGAATGCCTTTAATGGTATTTTATCTTCTTGCTAAGAGTAACAGAGTTCCACATTGAGAGAACACAGCTGGGTAGGTTCTTTCCCTGCAATAGCCTCTACTTTTTGTCTTCTTCCTTTGGCTTACAGTATGAAATAGATTTCAAAACACATGAAATGGATTTCAGAGTGGCCCATTTAAGGGTTTCTGTTTTTTTGTTGTAGTTTGTTTGCTTGTTCTCATTCAGGATAGTTTCGAGCAGATGATGGATAGTTGTGAGGCAGATGATGGAGCTCTGCAGTTAGAATCCAGAAAGATGGTATCACTGAGTGGTGAGCTCTGACCTTGATACTACTTGAATTTTAGCTACAGGAAAGACATAAGGTTCCCAAGGTAAGGTTAAGCTTCAGAAACTGAAGACCTTTGGGGTTACACTCTGGTTGTTGAGTTGTCTGTTCCCTTGCTTCATTTGAGGTCTGACTTTCTCAGTAAGGCACTTCTTGCCTTCAAGCCTTGAGGGCTTCTGATGCCTTTTACTTTCTTGTGGATCAGTCACCCGAAGTACATCGATGCCTTCTTCAGAAAGCTAAAGGACTCTGCTATGTGTTCTGCAGAGTCATGGGATCCTATCTCTTGCAGAAAAGATGCCTACATGCGTGTAGACAATTCATCCTTTCTTAATAGAAGTAGTATCATTTGTGATCTAGTTGCAAGAAAATGAGTAGACTAGAAAATGTCTATTAAGCCTTCTTTAGGTTAATGTTTTAATTTTGATGATTTAACCTTTTGGCTTTAATTTAATTTTGTATTAATGATGTTCAGGAAAAAAATGTGCTGAACGCAGAGAATGGCTGAATTTGGTTACTATTCTGATGTCGTTCTGTCCATTTTCAGTCTCCTCATCAACAGGTATTGAGTGTGTCTTTTGGAAGTTTCAGTTTTGAATAAATACTTTTTGAATCCTCAGAGGGTAAAATTCTGTCTTGCTGAGATAAGTGTGAGTTTGTCATCTTTGACAAGTGTCCATCATCCTTGCAGCTTGGCCGTATATAGCACACGAAGGCAGCAAGCATGTTACCCCTGTTCCACAGAACTCCAGCAGGAGGTGGTTTACTGAAGGTCACACTGCAAGCTGTTGGGCAAGAGATAAAACAGCCCACAGCTTTTCTGCTCAGCCATGGTGTCTAACTTTGTGAAGAGCACTTACATAGTGAACGGCAAATAGGAGATTTGAGAAGAGACCAATAAATGCTCTCCTATGGAGTCAGACTTTTGAGTACTAAGGTGTCAGTTGTTTCAGTTAAGATGTATTTGGCAAAACCTGAATTTTTAGCCAAGTAGTGTGAATCCAGCAAGATGAAAAAGCAATAGAAATTGTCCTCGCACATGAAGTCCTAAAAATATAGATATTCTGACACGTAAGTAGAGGAATTACTGATAAGATAGGTTGTGGGTTTGTTGGTTTTTTTAAATCCTGCTCATTCAGGTCACCTGTAACCATCTTGTAATAACTTGAAGCTATGATAGATCTGGTTAGATTTATTCATGATTCTTTTTTACCTGGTAATAGATATGAAGTCCAAAGTGATCCAGAAAAACTTTCAATTCAAATTAAATTATAAATGTATTCTTCCAGACTGGCTTTTGGAAGAACCTTTTAAGCGAGGGCAAGCATAAGGGTGAGGGAATGATGCTGGTGACTGCTGCAGCTTAATTTAAAGTCTGTTTTGTAGAACTGAATGGTGTGATTGACACTGCAGGTAATCTACTCACCTATAATTCACTTTGTTGTATTTAAATAATGATTTCTGCTTTTTAAAAGGATTTACTCTCTTCATTAATCTGCATGGATTGACTGTGATGTCATGGCTGTGAATGTAAGTTATGTATCACATTTATTATTAGGACCTCTATCACTTTTATTGTGACAATGGGAATGAGGAAGAAGAGTGAAGAGGTTAGGATAAGAAATATATTGAAGTTTCTGAAGACTGTGGATGATGTGGGAGTGCTCTTCAACCCTGTTGGACATATTGTATTTATTATTACTCTTTTTTTTTTCCCTTTTTCTCCTATAAAATTTAGTCTCTCTGAACTGTTGGGGAAATATTGCCTGCTGTGGTGATAGTAAGGTCTTTGCACATTAATGTCTTCTTAAGGTAAATGACTTATGAACTTTTGAAACAAGCTAAATGAGTTGTTTGATATAGGAGGGAATTGGTTTTTGGGAGACAGAAAAAACACCAAGTCAGTGTCAAAGACCCCAAATGAAGTGGAATGTTTCTGTTAGTAAAGTGTATTTGCAGTATCTGGGACCAGATGTATCATGAAGCTGATGATGCAGAAAAGTCACACTAAGAGCTTGCAGGTTCTGTGGTATCAGCTTCATGTGTCACTTTTTTTGGAGCTGTTTAGTACACATTAGGAGGAGGTTCAGGGTTCTATGAAGGTCTGTATTCAACAGAGCTGGCCAAAGGAAAAAATGTGTGGGAATCAGGCACTCTGCAAGGATGGCATGGAACTACAGAGCGTAAACATCACACTAAGTTTAAGCATAAAGTAAGACACGAAAAGTAATTATTTTGTTCTATTTAGCTTTGGTAAGATGTTGTAGAAAAGATGTTGACCAATTTCAATCCAGAAGGAAACAAGAAAAGCAAGCTGGGATCTGAGAAACATTACCTTAAATTGGAGCTCATAGTAAGGGATTAGCATTATTAAGCCTAGAGAGGGGAAGAGTGAGGAGGAACATAAGTTTTCAACCATATAAAAATGCCATTGCATAATGGGTGTACGTTCTGCCTTTCCTGTGAACATCCACCTCATTATGGCCAATATAAAAAAAAAACCAAAAACTTCATCAGCTCAGTGTTTCAAAGCTGCATCTTGTTACTGAGAAGAACCTTCCCTGCTAGAATGTGGAGAGGGAAGGAATTATTGTCAGGAAAACTGTACCTCTTGTATGGCAACAGGCAGAGAGTTCAGGCTGGTGCCCTCCAGTGAGGTCTCTGAGCTCAGGGGTCTGCAGGCAGGGTCCTTGGTCCTTTTCCCACGGCACACGCATGCTGGCCTTTCAACCTCGCCTGCCTTCTGCAGTCACCTGCTCTTGCTGGCTGCTTGTCTGCTACTCACTATTATGGAGCAGAAGGGGAACTGGGGTCTTCAGTTGTTTGAAGATGACAGCTCTGCGCGTGTGACAGGTTCTGGTTTCAAGCCTCAGCCCCACCTCGGGAACTTGGTGTGGCACAGTGCAGGCAGCCATATGGCTGGACAGAGACTCTGGAGGTGGATAGATTGCATGCAGGAGTGGAGCAGGTGTGGGAAAGTAGAATCATGGGATCGTTTTGGTTGCAAGAGACCTTTAAGATCATCAGGTCTAACCATTAACCTTAGCACTACCAGGTAACTGCTAAACCATGTCCCTGAGAACCACATCTCCATGTCTTTTAAGTATCTCCAGGGGTGGTGACTCCACCACTTCCCTAGACAGCCTGTTCCAACCCTTTACAACCCTTTCTATTCATCCTCATATCTGACCTAAACCTCCCCTGGTGCACATTGAAGCCATCTCCTCTTGACCTGTCACTGTTACATGGGAGAACAGACTGACCCCCACCTCTCTACAACCTCTTTTCAGGCAGTTGTAGAGAGCAATATCCCCCGAGCCTCCTTTTCTCCAGTCTAAACATCCCCAGTTCCCTCAGTTGTTCCTCACTATACTTGTTCTCTAGGCCCCTCACCAGCTTTGTTACCTTTCTCTGGTCATGCTCCAGCACCTCAATGTCTTTCTGATAGTAAGTGGCCCAAAACTGAAGACAGTGTTTGTGATGCAGCCTCAGCAGTGCTGAATACAGAGGTGCAATCACTCCCTTAGTCCTGCTGGCCACCTTATTTCTGGCACAAGCCAGGATGCCGTTGGCCTTCTTCATCACCTGGGCACACTGCTGGCTCATTCAGCCAGCTCTTGACCAGCACCCCCAGGTCCTTTTCCACATGTCGGGTTTCCAGCAGTAGGTGGCACTAGACATGGGATAACAGGATGGAGGACTAAGGAGAGATCCTGATCTGGGAAACTGAAGGAAGTTTGAATATGGTAGAAGCAGCAGAAATAAAGTATGAATGTAATAATGTACTAGTTGGAAATGATTTAAAAGGGAAGATAAGAGAGGAGTTGACAAATGCAGCTCTTCTGATAGAAGGAACAAGGTAGAAGGATCAGGGCTACCCAGACAGGGAGACTGGAATGTGAGGGACCTGACACCTGGGAATTAGTGGCTGGTGGCTGGTGAGAAGGATGAAAGGTTGGACACGATGATCCCATGGGTCTTTTCCAACCTAGATGATTCTGTGATTGATTCTATGAGAGTGTGAGTGGATACAGAGCTTGTTCCTACAGAGGTGAAACCAGGGCAATACCGGAGGTTGCATCCACATTTGCTGGATCCCTTGACAGATTCTTTTATATTGCAGATTTTTTTATACTGCATTTCATGGAGTGATTTGTACAGATTAGAGATGATTACTTCTCTTGTTGGCAAGTCTATGAAAATATATGTCCTCTACTTTGATTTCTACTTCAGCATTGTTCACTTGGATTACCTGGAACTCCTCTGGGTTCTGCAGTGACTGAAATGGATAAAATGGCTTGGGGAAGGGAGATGACAACAAACAGGTCTGTAACAGGCATTAGTAGCTGAGTATCTCTATTCGTCTGCTTTCCTCCTTTAGGAGAAAGATGTACCAGCATTCCTCAAACAAATGCTCAAGGAAATGTTTCTGGAATGGGTATTTTTTGAGCAGAATGAAGAGCAAAGGAAAGCTTAGAAGACATTTTTGGCACATTTGTTTTCTTGATATTCATGTATGAAATGGGAGCTTCTTGGAAGCTCATAGTATTGTTTTATAACTAATTAAAACCCTTTTAGCTCATGAGACAAAGGGCTAGTAAGGATCTCAAGAGGTTAAAGTGTTCTGTCTTCCTGTAGGAAGGCGTAGCATTTTGAAAAACCTACCTGTCATTTTTTGTGAGGAAAAATATGCTCTCCCTAGCCTTGGCTTCTGAAAATGACTTATTTTTGATCAAGGTCTCTGGAAAACTCAGATTGAGGGAAGGATGGTTTGCTTTTTTGTAGTAAATGATAGTCTTAGCTATGTGATGGGGCCAGAACTAAGCAATTGCAGAGGGCTCTTCCAATGGGAAGCACCAAGTATTCCTGGCAGATGCAGAGGGACCATGCCCCCTGCTTAAGTAGCTTTCTTGTTGGATGTAGATGTGAACTTTGTTAGAGGCTTACTTCAGCATTCTGAAGTTCTATTTTACTAGTCATGCAGTTAAACTGTCCCTTGATGGCAGTACTAAGGTCTGAGACCTGTGTTCCTATGCAGGCCACAAAATCCTCTTCTACCTTTCAAAATTATGGGGTGACCTGCTTTGCATGAGGGATCCAGGGTAGAAAAAACATTTTTGAACTTAAAAGGTTCTTAACACACTTCTGATCCATTTCAACAATAAAGTTATCCTTATCTCCAAGTTCATATTACATTTTCTCTTTACAATGCCCACTGCACTGAATAATTGTACAGTGCAGGTTGCCTACACCATAGAGCAAGAAACACCTGATTATAGAGATTGTGGGTGTTCATATTAAACAGCTGCTCAGCAGAGAGAACAAAGTGATGGTAGTGCAGCAAGGCTTCTTGTGCTTTGTTCTCTGGTGATGTGTGAAAAGTACCCCATTAACTTTAATGGCAGCAGAAGCTACTTGCAGGTAGGCAGGTCTCCTCTTCCTGTTGTGATTATGTGTAATTATATACATAGACACTCTTTAAAAACCAAAACAAAACAAACAACACTTTCTAATGTCTGGAGAACTCCTTTTTGTCCAGCTATGATCCACTCCAGCTTTCATATGATCTCTTTCTTTCTGAGGTTTCTTGCCATTTAGTGATGAAAGCATTCAGTTTCATTTTCTTTTGAGTCTATCAAGATGTTTTGACTGACTTTCACACCCTGCATCTTGTTTTTCTGTATCTAGTTAGCATACAAAAGTACACAGACAAGGTGTGGAAAACTGAACGAACCACCCCTAAAATCACAAAGAATTGAAATGGTCAGAATCTTATGGGGTTTGCAGCTTAACCTCCACTACTCTTCCCTTCATTTGAAACTGTGTTCTTCATCTGATGAGAAATGCACAGGTTCATGAGACATACTCTATTGGGTATGTTCTTTTGCATGTTCCTAACTATATTGGGTATGTCTTGTGCATGTTCATAACTATATTGGGTATGTTCTTTCATTCCCTCTCTACTCTCAGTACCCAAAGCACTGACTGCCATCATCTGTTAAGGATGCTTTTCCCCCAGTACAAGTGCAGGACAGTACAGTCCACTACAAATAAGTTGTGTGCTGTAGTTTACCTGTAAGGAATAGTGAAAAAATAACTGTCTTTGAAATGCAGCCTCATTTGGCTTTCAACTGTATATTTCCATGGGAGCATGTAGGGTTGTGCCTCAAACTGAAGCAGCAGTAGTGCTTGAAGTACAAATATCTCGCTTAATAGGAGGTGTAATTGTGAAAGTGCAACTGCACTTAAGAAAAAGGAATGAAGGGAAATGATGAACCCAATAATAGAGAATTAAGTGGAGAGCGTTGACTGACAATTAGTATGGATCTGCCTCCAAATTTCAAACTTAAAGTTATTATAATAGTACAAAATGGGAGGAAGATAATGCTTCTGGCTTTGTTCATTTATATTCTGCTTTTGCAGCTCTTTGGATACAGCCATCCTGTCCTTTTATGTGCAGCCAGCTTGTCTGCTGTTGGTGTGAGCTTTTTTAATTATTTTTTTTTCTCTTGTGGAAAATCAGAAGGAAATATATATGTGAGGGAATATATATTTAAAAAACAAAACCATAATAAATCAATAGAGATCTTGGGAGTTTTTGGTACCTTGAAGGTGTTTATGAATTGCTGTCTATAAAAATTTAATGGTTTTGCAGGTAAATTGTTATGGTCCAGAGCATCCTGTTCACTGAAATACAGAGCAGGTGAAGTGTAATGTGGCACATCTGAGGCCCTGAATTCTGCAGACATTGCATAGCTTAAATCTCTTTTTACTTTCTCATCCAATTGAATTCATCTATCTGTAAAAGCTGCAGGACAGAAGCCTGCAGGTGACATGAACTGAAGCAATTCAGATAAACTGATTTAGATTTTATCTTTAGGGACATCTACTTGCTTGAGCAGAGTGGATTGAAACCTGCACAAGTGCTGAACAGACTTTGTTAGAGTATGTATTGAAGGTTATAAATACTGTTATTTGTCATGTAATAGAGAAGGAAGAGGAATCCTCTAAGGAATGAAAGTGTAAATTAGTGTTATAAATACTAAATACTTTAATAAAATGATTTACTTTTTGGAGAATATGATCAGAATAGGGGTGGTGGTGGTGGTGGTGGACTGGTTTGCTGCACTCTGACAGATTGAACATCCATGTTGTGTCTCTCATTTTCTGTGTTTCCACCCTTTTAACCTGTACTAACTTCTCCACATGAAAGGAAGGTAAACATTGCTAACTGTTTAATACCTGTGTCTACTAAAAGATTTTCTAAGTTGTCCACAGTGCACACACATCAGAGAAAGCTGAAATATTAAACTGCTGTGACAGATTTGGCAGAAACAAAAGTGCTTTTTTTCTTGTAAGACTGAATGGTTCCAGGGATGGGGCCTCAACCCCCTCCCTGGGCAGCCTGTTCCAGGGCTCCACCACTCTCCTGGTAAAGAACTTCCTCCTTATTTCTGATCTAAATCCACTCCTTTCTAATTTCAAGCCATTACCCCTCCCCCTTTCACTGCAGGCCTTTGTAACCAGGCCCTCACCAGGCTTTTTCTCAGCGCCCTTCAGGTACTGGAAGGGGGCTGTTGGGTCTCCTCAGAGCCTTATCTTCTCCAGGCTGAACAATCCCAGCTCCTTCAGCCTGTCCTCACAGGAGAGCTGCTCCAGCCCCCTGATCATCCTTGTGGCCTCCTCTGGCCCCGCTCCATCAGGTCCATGTCCTTCCTGTGCTGAGGGCTCCAGAGCTGGATGGAGTATTCCAGGTGAAGGGACCTTTGTCTTTAATATGAGTGAATCTTTAACTTAAGTGAGTCTTTAACTTAATATTTTTCTGGCAACATGAGTTGTTATACTGGTACATGTTTTTCCTGAAAGTTTAAATGCATATTCATCAAGGAACTGATTTGATGGAGCACTTAAGAATAAGCTTAATTGCAAACTTATGAATAGACACATTGTCATTAGTTTTATTCTAAGGTTGCCTGTGTGTTATGCTCAGTAGTTTTGAATTTGAGGCATTAAATTTACTTATGTTTTCCTGTAGTTCTTATTTTTTTTATCTTCTGGGGAAAAAAGGCTGTGGAAATTAAGAAATTTTATTCCCCCTCCCCCTTGTGAATTTTACTCTTGTGCCTGGTTTTCAGTTTTCCCATAATTGTGTTGTACTGAGCTGATGGGGGGTGCTGACAAGTCAAGTAGAACTTACCTTCTCCTGAGTGAAGAGGACATTTTAAAAAGCTGAATGTGCTGATCTGATACTGATCTAATGCTTTTAGCATTAGAGGCAATTTAGCAAGATCTTGTAAACAGTTCTGCTGGGGGATAGATTTTCAGTTGTAAACACTTCGCCTCTAAAATCTCAACAGGTTTTTTGGTGAGATTTCGTTGTTTTCTTAACAAACTAACTTCAGTCACCTTAACTGAACTTTGTTGGGACAAGGGGCACCATCTCCAGTAAGTTCCCAGTCTTTACAGCAAAAAGACTTGGTAGTCTGAAGCCAGTTCTTGTCTCTGCTGTTCTCAGTTGGAGAACAAAAGCAAATATGTCTTTGGAGTTGAAATGAGATTTTAGTTCTGAATTAATCTTTGCTACAGAGAGGCTTGGCTTTTGATCTTCCTAAGGGATGTCTTTAGAAGTAAGGGAGCTTTGAATTCTGATGGGTGACTGACAGTGAAGAAGAGGCATGATGAATCTTATGTTCTAGAGAAACATAGTCATCTGAAAGGTCAGTTAGATTGAGGGTGGGAACAAACATTTTCATGCTAATGCATTTTTAAAACAGAAGGGATGTCAGGAAATAGTGCTGCTGCAGTGGATTGTAGATGTCTCATGTTGACTCATGAGTCATTATCTGGTGGCTCTTTCAAAGACACAGAGGCAGGAAAACGAAATGATGCTACATGCCATGTTCTAAAATTCAGGAGATTAGATGACACCATGGAAATGGCATAAACACTGATTGCAGCAAAGTGGTTTTTCTGTCTCTTCCCTTTAGATAACTGGAAACGTTTCTTGAGAAATCTTGGCACATTTGTTGTGAGAGATGTTGTTGAGATGATGATTCTACAGATGCTGTATGACAGGGTGCTAGCAGGTGAACTGCAACACCTACGGTGGACGGTGTGCGATGGAAAGTTTGGAGGAGCATCTGGGAGAGTGATTCTTATCTCCCTCTCCACCATCCCCACCAGCAAATATTTTAGGATGCCAGATATTCCAGCCTGTCATATGCTGACAGGAGACTTTTACATCACTTCTGCACCTGAACCGATTTCACCATATACTTATCGTAAAAAATTTCTCTGTTACAAGAAGTTTTAATTGTAAAACCTTGCATCGAAATGTTTAGGGAGTATTATAAGCCTATCCCAGTGTAAAATCTTCCTGGGGATGAGACCAAATTCTGTCTCTCTTCCACCTAGAGTGCTCAATTCAAGAGATTACAGAGGTGGGCCAGTGTGATGGCTATGTAAAAGAAATAAAAATAGGAAAGAAATGAAATGAGGAAAGAAGGGAATGGATCTCCATTTCATTGTTGAAACAGTACATTTAAAACAGTGATTTTCTTTTGTGGATGATAGTTTATAGCCTGTATCCCTTCTGTGCTGCACACATTCCTATACTTTGAGGATGTTACTCCAGCTATATGTTGTAGTGTAGCCTGAAGAAGACTTTCCTTCTCTCATCTGTGCTCTCAAGTTCAGCATCAGTCCACTGGAGTAATTATACTCAAGTAACATTGAGCGTTGTGCAGCTTCTGGTTTTGGCTATTTTTAAAGCCTGATACCTTGTTCTTTTTGCAGGCTTCTTGACTACCCAGCTTTCCACAAAAGAGGCTGTTTCTTTGTGATGATGCTGCTGATCCCTGACAGATTGTGTATGTGTTTGTGGCCAAGTTTAGCTGAGTGAAAACCTGGCCTATTTGCTAAAGATTTTTTTTTCAGGCTGTAATAAATGTGGCAAATTTGGAAGCAGAGAAGATTCTTCAGGATGCCTTATTTGCATGCCAATACTTAGAGTGCATTCTGAGATCATTAGTGCAGCTTGGCAGCACTGGAGTGTACTGGGTGGCTTTGGTGCTGTACCTCAGTGTACTTCTCCAGCCTCACCTGCTGCTTTATGACAGCGGGGAACTGTCAAGGCTTTGCACAGAACTCTGCACTTCAGAAACCAATAAATGATTGCTTTCTACCATACTTCCTAGCAGGGCAAAAAAAAAGTAGAACTTACATGCTTTTGTCTATAGATGTTTCTTTATTTATCTAACATTTCTTCTGCTTACAAAACATAAGTAATTTTGGTTTGTTTTAAAGCAGTTAAAAGCCACTTATACTTCAGATCAGATCCCTAAAAGGCTTAATCCCTAATTCATGGAAGATATTACAGTTTGAATAAAGTAAATTGAGTGATAACAGGTTAGACTGACTGAGCATATGAATTACTCTATACTCTGGGTATATATCTTTTTTTTTTTAGCTATATAAAATCCAACGAGTCTGTTTATTCTGTTACCACTCTCAGTATGGTGAAAGGAACAATATCTTTCAAACTCTGCAATGGATTCTTCTGGTGAAGCTTCGTAGCTTCATCTCTGATGGATATTGTTGTCTGAAATACTTTTTCCTGTGATGCCTTATTACACAGTTAAATCCTAACTCTGCCGTTCTGCTCTGCTAAGGAAGTAGGACAGTCCTACTTTTTGTTCTTAAATGGTGCTGAAAGGCTTTGAAAGATTCTTCTCAGGATTTTAGAATTTCAGAATTTACAGCCCATTTTAAAGAATGTTTTTTGGGGGGATAAAAAAAAGTGCCATTTCCATATTTAAGATGTGTATTTAATGTATCTCATAAGGAAGATGTGATCTACCTAGAAATGGTACACAACTTTTATAAGCTTTGATTGTATTATGGATTTGATGTTGATTGTCAGTATGGATCATCAAGCCACATTGTAACTTCTTGGCATGTAAGTTGTTCTTTCTTTCAAGTCTGAGTATATTATTATATTAATCCTTCATTTAGGATTTTTATATTTTTTATAGTAATTTTTTCTTTTTTCTGCTTTAATTCAATATTTTGATGTCAGGTACATGAGATGAATTCTGCCAAACTATGCATTAGAATAAAATAGTGACACATCACAAAAAAAAACCCCAAAACTTACTTGAGATTTGATAGAAGTACATATGATGATCACGTTTGACCTCAACTCATTTTATAGGTAAGTGTAGATGGACAGGCTGTACTGGCAGTGTTAAAGTAACCACAGCTGTCAGCGTGTAAAATACACTAGAGGGGATGGTTGGCCTTGGCCTGGGGTTGTGTTTGCCATCTGGTGCATCCATACTCCTCTGTTGTTCCTCCCTACAGCTTCAGCCTATGCCCTGCAGCATCACCTCCAGCTCCTTGTGATGCGCTCTCCTGCTACAATACAGAGTTGCAAGAGCCTGCTACTGGCCCTCAAAATTACTTTGCATTTCATTAAGTGTTCTATTTGCACTTGACAATGATATTTTTTTTCTGTGCCCAAGTGTAAGAATTAGTGGATGTTAGAAACCAACTGTTTTCCTACGCTTTTTAGATCTGGGATGCTACTTTAACTAGGTGTATAGCTTAGCATAAATTTTGCTTATATTAAAGTATGTCTCAAAAAGATGAGATGTGTGGGCAAGATCCACCAGAAACCTGTCATTATTTCTGCCTCAAGCTTTGTCGTGAGGTTGGATAAGAGGGTGGTTGGAGTAGCAGCTGGGAACTTTCCATGGCTGGCATTGCTGCGCCAACTGGGTGCATTGACTGTAGTAGGAAGGAGCTTGACCTTCAAGCAGTGTGAGCTCTCAGAACATTGCCTGGCAGATGTGTGGAAGGTCTTGATTCATTTGGAGCGTGCTACACCAGGCTGCTGCTTGACTGGGAGTTGTCTGAACTACCACGAGTTGAACAGAGCAATTGTTTTGCATTGTTTCGTTTTTAAAGAGGGATTTTGGTGATGTTTTTTGGCAGGTTTCGTTGTTTTTTTTTTAATTTGGAGAAGGTTTGGGGAGAAATTTGGCACATAAATAGTGTTTTCACTACTTGGCCATGTATTTGATAGCTCCAGTCTTGCTGCTCTGTTCTTGGTTTGTGGAAGCTTGGCTCAGCCCGTGTATTTCTGTTCCACTGCACCTTGACATTCAGTATGCTGGTTTTGATTGGCAGATCAGCTGATACCAAAAAAACCTTCATAAAATGGCTGTGTTACAAAGTTCTATTTTCCTCCTCATTTTTACCACTTGTTGATGAACTTTCTGATATTCTTAACATATGTGGTGTTCATCTTTATGCAATGTCCAATATCTGGTGCCTTTGCTAATTACAAAAACCTTTAATTACGTGACTGTTTCTTGGTATGATTCATGTGAATTTTAATCTTTGGCATTTCCATTATGATGTCACTACTGCAGAGCAGTCCAGAACTGGCTTTTTTGCAGCTCATTATTTCTCTCAGGAAAGATCAGTGGGCAGACTCTAGTGTACTGTTGACTTGAAATCTGGACAAAATACAGTTCTGAAGCAAGAACTTCCTTGAATAGACTGCCTGCTTGGCAATGGGGGTTGGACCTGTCCTGTATTATTAATTTGCATGAAGCACTGTTCAGTTCAGACATTAGAATGCAAACTGTAGTCCCCTTCTCAGAAGTCAAAGGGATTTAAATGATGATTACTCATTCTCGTGAGCCCATCAGCGTGCATCTACTTTAACCGTAAATGTTAGCACTAGGAACAAAAAAATCAAAACAAACAAACAAACCCCAAACCAAACAGCAAAAAAACCACAACAAACAAAAAACCCAAACGTTGCCCTCAGTGGATTTGTTATGGAAGCCCTATTTTGTCTGAGAATCACAGCCTCACAGGCTGTGTACAGATTGCCACGGGATTTTGCGAGCAATCACGGGGTGTGCAGTAAACAGCTCCGTTTGGGAACGTGCTGGTCCTGGGTAGCAGATCCCCTGTATGACAAAGCTCAGTGCCGTCGACCGCAGTTCCAGAAAGAAGGTAGAGTGCTCTTCTTGCATGAAATAGAAATTATCAGTCTAAATATATCTCTTGAATATCCTGAGGTACTGCTTAATTGTAATTGCAGGTGGATGCAGTGGTTTATTATCTCCTTAACCTAGATTAGCAGTGTTTTAAAGCATCGTGTTAACTGTGGCCAGAAGTGTCACCAGCGTGTATGTATTGAATGAAAATTAATGCCAGATAATCTCTCTTTTTGCCTGAACTGCTGTTGAGACTGACCTTTAATAGTTTGGAAGGGCTGGATATATCACGTGATGGTGTCACCTCATTCCCCATTTGAAAATGTCTTTCTTGATCTGACAATACATACAACAGCATGGTAATCCCTACTCTGAGAGTGGCAGGGGAAATGTCAAATGCTGCATGGCTTTGGTTTTAGCTTCTGGAGTCTGAGACTTCAGTTTCAGAGCCAGGTAACTGCTCTTCCTGTCTTGTCTCAGCTTGGTTTATTCATTAGCTTCTATGTCAGCATTATGAATTTTCCTCATTACCCATTTTCCTAATTAATAGTGATCTCTTCTACAGTGTACTGACTTATTTTTATTATCTATTTAGAAAGCAGGCTGAAATTCTTCTGAAAAGGATAGTGGTAAGCTGTGGAGGAGAAAAGGCACTGACGGTTTCCTTTTATTTATTTATTTATTTATAAATCCACTCCTTTTATCACATTCTGTTTCTATGTGCCTATCAGTGAAATTAGGCTCTCTAATTATATTTATTGCTGATATATATGCCTGGAGATGGTACTTTTTAATTTATTTTGTTTCTGAAGGTACTAGATTAAAATTTAATGTTTAATAAAACCATTTCAATTTTGCATTCTTCATTTCATTGCCCAAGACTGGCTGGAAGGGAATGCCCTTCTCTGGGTTCACAGGTTTCTCTGTGTGTAGTGGTGTTTTTCTGACAAATCTGAAGCTCAGGAGCAAGACATCTATAATGGCACACTTCAGATTGAGAGCCAGGCAGAGAGGAGGATTCTTCAGAAAGAACATTCGTTTAACACATGGACGTGGGCAGGGAGGTCTTTGATCTCAGAATCTGGGAAGGTAAAAAAAAACCCTCTAGTAATGATGATTGAATATAACCTCTCGAGGACAGATTCTGAAGCCATAAGAATTTGTGCCTGTCTCCTGTCTTCTGTGGAAAAAAATCCAGTGTAGCTGGGTCTTTTGTTATTTCTGGTAAATCGAAATTTGTTGCAGATGCTTCCTGAATACCTATGGATTCTAAACCCCAATGTATTTGATACTGAAGCTTTTCCTGTAGTCCTCAACAGTGGAAATTCAGAACTACCCAGTGCTGTATGTTTTTCAGAAATACAAGGTTTTCTTCTCCCAAGCCATTATTCATTAAATTGCACTCAGTCCATATTCCCTAATCCGTTGACTATATTTGAATTAGTTTTTAGCTATAAGAAATTAAAAGATATGTGGGCCTTTGTTCAGGAAAACACTGCTGGTTTTAATGACCCAAAGCTGGAGCAGGGATTAACAAAAATTAAAGAAGAAAAGAGCGGGCAAAATGAGTCTTAAGTTTTTGTTGCGCTAAGCCCCCAGCAATCCCCCAAAGCAGGAATTTAAAGCTCAAAGTTTAACACTTTTGTCATCGTGCAGATGGAAATACTGTAACCTGTGGATTTCATTGGAAATAAAGGAAAGGTGCTGGTTCTGGGTCTTTTCAGCAACATGCTCAGCAACAATTAGTCCTTCCTCTCCAACACTAAGCAGGAAAAGCACTGCAAAAGGTGCAATCTTTCCGTGGATTTCAGAGCACAAAGATGAGCAGTTTTGTATGCTGACTAAAAAGCTTATGTTTAATGATTCTTTAAGAGATGGCCATACTGTTTGTTCTTGCTCATCTTGAAGCAGACAACAGGCTATTACAGCTGTTAGAAAGTGCTGTGTAACAAAGCTTATGCTTGGGTACCGTCTGTGGTATTTTTCAGGTGCATGGAAGGCTCGTTGGTCTTCGCAATGACAAATGCCTGGCATTAGTGCCATGATCTCTAGGTCCTCTTCTTCCAAAACCTGCAAATACTTCAGGGGGTGTTAAGTATGGCAGAGTACTTTGTGAAAGTGAGTAAGTCCTTACTGCTTGCTGGCAGTCTTGTGGGTTTCTTTTAAAGCTTCTGGAGATGCGTAAAATGAAAAACCTTTGAGAAATGCTGCAAGCACTGTTTTTGGACCTAGAAACAGAGGAAGTAAAGTGGATATGGTGAAAGATGCCCTGCATATTGAAATGCAGGACTGGCAAAGGAAGAAACAGAAGTAGGTGCTAGAGTAGAACCTAGAGGTGAGGAGATGTAGTTTGCAGGAGGTGATGCAAGGCCAGCCAGCACATTTGTGGAGAGCATTCCCACGAGCAGTGACAGCCAGGTTGCTGTTAGTCATGCTCAGGGGGTACCAGCCAGCCTTAACAGTTCTATGTAGCTGCAAATACCAAACTGTATTTAGTGTCTGACAGTTGGAGACAGAGGTTTTCATGGTTGTGTACATGTGGTGGCAGCTCCAATAGGAGGGGGGGTTGCTTTGGGGGTTATACAGCTTTTTGGAATTACTCAGTTCACCAAGTCCCTGAAGGTTGGCAAGGGCCAAGGAAAGAAAAAGGTGCTGTTGTTTGCTATGTTTTGTTTTGGGTGTTTGTGTGTGTGTGTGTGTTTTTGTTTGGTTGGTTGTTTTGTTTTCCCTCCTTTTAAGGGGTTGTGCAAGCTGAAGGAGCAGTAGACTTGTTGACTTGAATTCCTTTGAGAAAAATACTGGAAGAAATTAGTTACACTGTTTGAAGGCTCCTGGAAGAAAACACATGATTTTTAATATGCTGACATGTCCAGGGATGAAGAAACTTCTCTTCCTATATTTTGGCTTGTAAGCACAAAGCAGCATCATTACACTAATCAGGGCTTGTTGGAGGTTCACTGGAAGCTCCTTGCCTTGGTCCTTCCTTTCTGTCTGAGGTGGAGTATGGCTTTTGGAAAGACCTCCTGACTGTCGTGTGTGTTTTAACACCAAAGACAATTGCAAGAGATTTCTTTTTCTTGCTGTTGTATAGGATTGCTCTGCTAGAATGTTGTGCTTTATACACACACACCATAAAAATGGTCTGGTGTGGGCTAGGCTGCAGGTTACTATAGAAATAAAATTTTAAAAGTGTAGATTATTTAAATATAAGTTGAACATAGTAAAGCTTGAACAGGCATTTTCTAATATCAGTTAAAAAAAATTCCTGTGTTTTGACTGTGCCTTCTGACAGAGTCAATTCCAATTACTTAAAAGCCATAAAACCCCCAAGCTCACGGATGTTGTCTTTCTTTTTAAATGCTTAGAGAAGGTTTTGTAGATTTTTCTTGAATTCTACAAATATTTTGATCATCATTGTCTGAAATACAGTGGCATCAGTGCACAGCATGCCATTCCTGAATTAGCAATTTCACCCAAAATACGTGCAGGCACATCCCTGTTACCCTTCCTAAGGTGTGTGCTTCAGTTTTACTCATTCCATTGCATCCTAGCAGCCTGGATTACAAAATGACCTTCCTGTGACTCTAAATAGATTAGCTTGGTGGCTTGTGGCTGGCTTGGTACCCTTCTTAGGATTGTGTTGTCCTGGTCCAAGCCAGATGTGGGCTTGTATTTTATTTATTGTCATATTAAAAGGGTAGGAACAATTTTAGTTACTGCACTTGTATTTCTGAGTGATACTGAAGTCTTGCCATCAAATAAAATAAACAAGTTAATTACATAGTCCTTGAAATACTGGTGAAATACTGCTTTTTCCTGAATACAGGTCTGTGCTCTATCCTCATATGAGTTTGCAGACTCCATTGGAAGGCCATGTTGTATAAATAGGCATCAATTATTTGCTACCAGGCTAATAACTTTGTCTTGGCATCCCAATATTTCTCCTCTCCACCTCCAAACTGTCCCATCTTATGGAAAAAGCATATGAGGAGGAGTCTTGTATTTTTATGAGGAAATTTTCTTCTCTTATGAGAAAATTGGTACAAATGATTCCCTTTTTTTTCCACTGTGTTGATGTCTTTGTTATATATGCCAGAATGTCTCTATTTTCTCACCAAAGAATTCCAGAAAACAGGAAGCAGAAGTGAAGGTTCATATTTTAAAAGAGTTTGTAATTTGCAGAGTATAATAAAGAATTAGTTATGTTACAGCTGTCAACACAAATAAGCAAGGTATCCTTTGCAGTTAAGAATCTTTTTATGCTATTTATTCTGGAACTTGTTCACAGTCATTTCCTAATTCAATATCAGGCTGATCAGCATGAATTGGATTAAGGAGAGTCCATTCCACTGGATTTCTCAATCAAAAGCTGCCAAGAAGGTGTGCCTCTCCTTCTGTCCTTCTGTGCTCTGACACTCTATCTGCAATACTAGTGGTAACTGTGGCAAAATATAGATGAGCATAAAATACACATTAAAAGAAATCGCCATTTCAGCTAAAATGAAAAGTGACCCTGTCATCAGCTGAACTAAACGTGGCCTTTATTTTAATTAGTCATCCTCTAATATGTAAGATGGCTAGTCTAGCATATATGGCATCTTGTAGAGCCAGGAAAAGCATCAGTTGATCTTCTAGCCTAGCAGTGAGCAGGAGTTGGGACCTGCCTGCTTCCAGGAGCTCCTTCAACCCCTGAAGGGTCATGCAGCTCCACAGAGCCCACTTTCCTCCTCTGTCCAGCTCCTTCTGCTCAGGAGCAGCTTCCAAGAGCTCCGCTGGTGGTATCAGTACATGGACTGTCCTGGCGTGACACCTGTGGTGCTCCTTGGTTTGGTGCCCAGAGCCAAGAAGAGCCAGTAGATGAGAGAAAGAGGAGGTGGTGGGAGAAAGGCAAAGGGAATTTTAAAGATGTGGAGAGCTACCAAAAGAGACAGATCTAGATGAGAAGAACTGAAGGATAATTTGCTAAGAAAAGAAGGTAGGGAATGAAAAATGGGGAAAACGGTAGGACTGGAGGGAATGGATTAAAACTAGAGATGGGTCAGTTCAGACTGGGCATTAGGAAGAAGTTCTTCCCCATGAGGGTGACAGACACTGGAACGGGTTGCCCAGAGAGGTGGTGGAAGCCCCATCCCTGGAGTTTTTAAGCCCAGGCTGGATGGGGCTCTGAGCAACCTGCTCTAGTGGGAAGGGTCCCTGCCTGTGGCAGGGGGGTTGGACCCAGATGATCTTTAAGGTCCCTTCCAACCCTGATGATTCTGTGATTCTATGGAAAGAAGGGTAAGTCACTGTCTGAGTGTAAAGAGATGAGACTGTCGTTGAAATTTGAGGGAATGCTGACAGGGACTGACAGCTGCTTAGAGGGTGAATGCTGGGTCTCTACGATCACAGAGCATGGATGAGGAAATTATGAGGTACGTGTTTGAAGTGGATTTCAGCTTGAAACCTCGTTAAACCTAACCTTTGATTTTCTTGCTTGCTCTTGAGAGCCAAAGCAGGATATTTGTACAGATTCCTGGATGCTGTGGGCTCAGATATCTTTGTTAGATAAGTAATACCCTTAAAGACATACAAACCCTTGAAAAACAACTGAAAGAAAGAAATTACTCAAATAATGGAAAACAGGGAAGAATTAAGGCTGCAGTGGCAGGAACATGGAAAATAGGGGGAAGAAGGGAGACACAAAACCACGCAAAGCACAAAAGGAACCCACCTGTAGAAAGTGATGGAAGTTGAACGAAACTGTAATGAGAGGCAGTAGCAGTGTTTCCCTCCATCCTGGTCTTAGTGTGGATGTTTCTGGTAGAGAGGCAATGGCAGGTAGCCATGGTTTTAGTCCGCTGTGTTGAGAGGATGCCAGGAGACTGATAGTTCCCCCAGCTGCCTCTTTGTATCCTCACAAGTGATGAGCAGCCAAGAACTCTTTGCACTTGTGTTCTGCAGATTTGGGGATCTTACAGGTGGACATGGTCAACTTTGCTGAAGACTTGTTCCATTTCCCACATCCATTTGTGATGTGGGAATGAACCGAAAGGACCATGAAATGTCTTCCAGATGATCTGAAACAGAGACCATGATTCAGTAGCATTTTCCCCCCCCAATCACTAGGTGATAGTGTAAAGGTTTGAGAACTGTTTTACTAATTCCTTCTGATCCTATCTCTGTTTCTTGGTGACAAATGGATTGATCTGGGCTGTCACATAATGCTGCTCAGGTGAGCAAAACCAGTGCAAATACCACGTGAAAGAAAAATGTTCCTGTGCCCGTCTTCTCTCTTCCTTTGTAGTTTGGAGAGCAACGGAACATGCTGGGATGGAGGAAACATGCCCTGGAGGAAAACACCAGAGAAATGACTTTATACTTACACACATTTCTCTTCATTTTTGTATTTTCATCCCAGAAACTATGCAAACATGTATCACATGTATTCATAGGAGAAAAGCTAAGTGAGAATCTGGTGCAGGTCTCAAAGTGCTGCTCTGAAGCAGGCTGTCCATTGTGGTGTGCCTCTGAGGGGCTTGGGATTTCCATCTGAGCCTGTTGGAGCTGGCAGCTTGTTACAAGGGATTGAGATAAGCGATTGTTTGTCTGGACAAAGGAGGAAATAGAGATGGCTCTTTTCTTTCTTGTTTCCTAGAGCCTCTCCAAAAATGAATCCACTCGAATGGAAGAAAAAAAAAAAAATCTAAAGTAATTTGTTGGAGAATAAACATGGCAAGCATAAAGGTAATCAGTGCAAGAACAGCTCTTGTTAAGATGGCATTTTGTGAGTGCAGAAACTTAGGCTGCTGATCCTCTTTATGCCAGAGAAAAGGTACATGTATTAAATATTGGTGAAATATTTTATGTTGTGAGCACTGTCTGGGAGTACACAGCACCTGTTGTCACACAGGATGGTGCCCATCAGCTCTGCCCAGGAGTGTAAGGAACTGAACAGATTAATCCAACTGAGAGAATGGGAAATGTTAGAGTTGGAGCCCAAATAAGGGAAGAACATTTGAGATTGGAACTGGAAAACATATTCTCACCACTTAAACTGATCACAAGCTCTTATTTTTTGTTTGTTTGGTTGGGTTTTTTTGTGGGCTTGAGTTTGTGCCTGTGCTGAGTTACCAGTTGAACACTGCCTCAGTGTTGCTGGCTTCTGTTGCAGGCGTTAATCATCTCCCTCCAGTCAAAGACAGGAGCCACCAAGGGTTGGCCTGTTCCTTCAGATGGGGCCAGCCACCTTCACTGGCTGCTTTCCAGAGGCTGAAGTGCTAGGATTCCAAGTCTTACAATTCAATGAGAAAACAAACTAGGTATCTTTAAAAAAAGTGTTGCTGTATTTGCATAGAATAGAATATATTTTATATAAATATGTGTGTATAGATATAAACATATCAAAATATCATGCACAGATAGTTTTCTGGGACGTAGACGAAGGTATCTGTCATCTCTGCTTTGCTATTGCTGGAAGAAATATAATACAAAACCTTCTTTTTGTCGTGATTTTGATTAAATTTTCTGCTTTCACAATTTATATCTGGCTGTGTAACTTGGATGAGCTGCTGCATTTCCAAGTAATAAATCTCCTGAAATAACAGGATCCTCTCTCATTGCACAGCCCTATATCTGAGGGGGGCAATTGTTTAATGCTTTTATAGTTTCTTTTGATTGCTGAGTAATAACATCTCATGTACACGTTGATTCAGTCCTGGGCAAGGAACTCTATTTTGGTAGCCTCTGTACAGTGCACAAAAGAAAAGGTCCTTGGTCAATTAAACTGTTAAGGAGCTAGTTTGTGTTTAATAGATAACATTTATATTATTAGGTAATTTAATATGTCTTAAAGCTACAAAGAGAAGTTAACTAGATATATTATGCTGTTTTAATTGAAAGCTATAGATATATCTGTTTCAAATTTTATGCTTAAAACTGTGAATCCCTGCAACACATTTGAAAACTCAGTGTCAGAAATCCACCTGTGTCAGTAAATCTGAAACAGAAATACTGGTTACTTAAGTACTGCTGCTTTTGTAGATTTACTTCCTTTCAGAGACCTAAACAGAGATGACCACAATAGAATAGTGCCACTTCTCATCTAATCCCCTTTCATAATTTTGCATCTTGCCAGGTTTTGTTATGGTTTTACTGTCATCACTGTGGAGTTGAGTGGGGTTGTTAGCGGAGTCATAGGCCACCAAGTGATTGTGACATCTTATTTCTAGCCCAAACTCTGTTGTTACTTCCATGAGCGTGTTACTAACCTGTGTCCTCTAAAATGAAGTGGAAGTGGCACGCAGCGACTTGGTTTAAGTTATCCATTGCAGAAACTTCATTTCACTCGTAACCCTTTTTCTACTCCTGAGCAGTACTCCCCCAACCCTTTCATTTCCCTTGAAGTATTCCTTAGAGAATTGGGGCTTTGTTTTATGGAAATGGCAACAAGGTCAACATTTCAGATGTATTACATTCTTACTGTCCACATCCTTGCCTTACATACCAGAAGAGTTGCTTTGCAGTACAAATGGCTTTTAGCCACACAACTCAGCTAAGGGGGAGATATGATAGGCAGGCTTTTTCTGACTACAGTTTTGATCTGTTCACTCTTTTGTGCATAGCTGTATCTGGAAGGCTGTTTGCCATCCCGAGAGCAAAGCCAAAACCTGGCAGGGTTGCCCAGGAGGCTCCCAGGGGCTGATGCTGGCCCCAAGGTTGGTGACTGCAGGAGAGGCCTGCAGGAGAGGCTCCATTCCCTGCAGCGCCTTGGCTGAATTGGGCTGGAGCATGGAGCTAAGCAGAGCCTGTTCCTTTATTGCAGAGATTTGGGCATCTTTGGTTATTTAATATGCTGATGTTTGGAGAGAGTTGCAAAGGGAAGTGCCCTGCACTTTTGGGGAGTAAATTATTCCATTTCATTTCCTTAATCCTCATGTTCCTCCTGAAAGAAAAGCACTTGCAGTACACACCTTACCCTTTTTCTTTCTTCAGTGCTCAAATCCTAGCTGTGCTTAGGGGTGCTTTATCCTAAGATTTTGAATAGGAGGTAGATTTACGTAAGAATTGAAAAAAAAAGTGATTAGAAAGCAAATACTTCATGGGATATTGAGCAGAGAAAGCTGTCAGAATGGTTTCAGTATGGAAGCATGTATCTATCAGAATTTTCATTTTCCACATCAAGGCTAACTAAGGATGTTAAATTCAGTACTCAGGAGAAAGTCTTTATGAACAATATATTGCTATAAGGTGAAAATGATCACTTTTATTACCAATACAGCCATATTTTTTATGGATTATTTTTTGAGATGCTATTTTCATGAAATATCTCTGTCATAGTCTTATACAATGACCCAGTTGCCTAATATTTAACAGGGAGTGTTTTTAGGGGCTTATTTCCATAAACATGATTAGTGGCTCCTGTTAAAAACTGTATAGCAAACTGTGTTCAAAAATTGACTTCCTAAAAATAATATTTAAAAATAACTTTTTTGGATTAGTATTTTATGAGCTCTTAGGTAAGCCAGTGAATGGCGAGCAGTGATCTGTCTTTCTGAAGGCTGCATTAAAACTGCAGGAGTTTGCAGATCTTCTCCTCCTTGTGTCTTAAAAATGGTTTCAGAGATGACTTGCCATCAGGTGTGTGCTCTGCCCATGCTGGTGTTTTGAGTTCCACAGCAACATACCTGTTGATGGGAAGAAGCAACTGAAATATTCCAAGGGTTATCTTGTCTTTGCAGGAAGCATTGGATAATTTTGCCTGCTGAGAAGATAATTTTCTACTCACAAAGCAGAGTTTTGGAGTTTTTTACCATAGTGCTAAAGAATTTTCATCAATGGGAGGGAATTTCTTTAAATTAAAAATCAAAGTACAGCATTGATAACTTTTTTTACATAGAAAGGAGGTAGCATTGCTGTAAAATTAATTAATTGGATGGAGTATTGCTTTTAAGTGAT
Organism: Chloroceryle aenea; assembly: GCA_013399075.1. Lineage (NCBI taxonomy): Eukaryota > Metazoa > Chordata > Aves > Coraciiformes > Cerylidae > Chloroceryle > Chloroceryle aenea. The sequence goes on from VWZY01000958.1 coordinate 165,098, forward strand.
TATTGAACGAAATTTTCTTGATTATAAATAAATAAACATGTGTAATCAAGGGATTTATTTTTTTTCTTCTTAACAATTAATTAGTTAACTGCATAAGTGTGTCAGGTTAATGTTTTATTTATTTTTTGGGGGGTGGGTTTAGGGATTGGGAATGCACTACTAAGTGCTTCAATGTCAGGATTTTTCCAAATGCAAGCACATCTTGATTATGCTTCAGTCTTGTGTGAGGATCATTTATTAACCTTTCAAGGGGCTTGAGCTGAAAGCTTCTAGAAACGGAGATATTCAGAGGTGTGTTGAAATTCCAGACCTCGGGGGCCAGGGTGCTGTGCCGAAGGATGGGTTTGCGCCGTTCATTTCCAAAGATGGTGTTCAGTCCCCAGCAGCTCCAGTGGGCTTTGTCTCTTTTCCTTCCCTAGTCGTGTCCTCCTTCCTTACACCCCTCTTCTCCACGCTCTTTCAATTTTGGATCTATTGAGTATTTTTCCAGTAAAATGAGATGGAAGCTGCAGACGAGTTCAGTATGCGCAGTGATACAGAAATTCTGCAGAGGTTTGGGGACAGATGTCAACCCAGGAACCAGGCTTTGCTTGCAGTGAAAAGAAGTGGTTCTCGTGCGTGCAGAAGACGTGTTCCCTCTAGCTGTTTGTGCCCTTCGCCTCTCTCTCCAGCTGGAGAGGGGATGCATGAAATCAGCCGGAAAACTTTTGTTTAACAAGATGGAAGTGCCTGGCGACTTCCTGCTGAATTCTCACAACCTGAGTAAATGAGTTGCTAATTAAAATATGTTAATAAAATAAGATCTAATGTAATAGAAGACTAATCCACAGCCCTTAAAGATACAGAGTCTTATGTCACATAATACCATTTGATGCAGTAATAAATTACTTAATCAAGCAATAGGATATTACTTAGCTATATAATGGCAATAAAGTAATGGAGACTGGGAAGCAGTATTTCTGGAGATCTGTTCTATTCTGTGTCTTTCTCTGAAGGACTCCAAATTATGTTGTTTAAATCATTGCAAGAAAAATAGTCAAATCAGAAATTTGCTGTGAAATAATAAACAGAAATAAGTATCTTGAGGTGATGTGGCTACAAGCTGGTACTCTGTAGGAGGAAAGAAGTGCATGAGGGACTGGCACTGAATTATAAACTTGCACAAGATTCATCTAATGCAGGATTTAATTTTTTTAATAAACCTGAGAATTAAAGATTAAATATGTAAGAATTTTCTGCTGATATTTTAAGGCAAAACCACTTGGAATGTAAAATTCTGTAGGTTTGATATGAAATCTTACTTTAGATTTGGTAGCTGTGGTGGTAAGTTTGGAACTTAAGAGTTTCAGGATGAAGTGAATGGGTAAAATAAGTCCACCTCAATAAGTATGTCTGCCTGTGTCCTGACATAAAATTGAACCTTTGTGGCTTGACTGTGACAGACTTGGTTCATTCTGCTTAGACAAGAAGAGCATAAGAAGTACCAGCAAGTAAAGCATTTGTCCAGTCGAGTAGTTTATTCTCTATTTATTGTAGATATTTTTGTGAAATGAATTCCTTCGTTGTTCTAGAGTTCAGTTCCTGGAAGCTTCCTGGTGGCTTTGCTGACGTGAAGAAAATGTTAGCTGTTGTAGTTTTGTGCCTCATCTGACCTACTAGGGGCATGGCAAGAAGTATGTACTCCTTCATTCTGCTCAACCTTGTATGTAGTAGAGTTCAGTCAGACTCTCCCTCTGTGTCTCAGTCACTTGGGGGTTAAAAATACAGTCCAGCTGTGGAGTGTTGCAGCTGGTACATTGATGGCATTGACTGAATGCTATTTGTTCTGTGTGGACCTTCCCTACAAGGCCACAGTGATATCTTGTCATTTTTTCTCTGTGCAAGTTTCAGCCTGTGATGATATTGTTAAAATGGTGGGGAGGAGGAAAATGATGCTTCCCCTGCCCCTAAACGTGTGGAGTAACGAGGAAGGTGGGACATCCTGGATGAACTGGGCTGGATTAATGCCTGTTTCTTTTCTTCATTTTCTCCATCCCTAACCTTAATTTCCCTTTGTCAACGCTGGTAACCTGTGAAACCACTCCTCAGCCTGAAGGGTGGATTGTGATGGATTCTCTCCTTGCAGTGTTCCAATACACAGTCTTGGATTCAGTATTTTAAACTTAACCTTTCTGGTGCTGTCTTAGTCGTACAAAATTCTTGTATGATAAAAAAGAAGAAAAAAAGAAGCTGCTGCTCAAGCTGTTTCCTTGTTTCCATTCAAGAGCTGGGTTAGAGGGAAGAAGTGTCAGGGAGAGGTGGGTTTCTCTGTGAAGCAGACTGCAGACTGAGGAGCATCCCAGGGGCAGCATGGTGCCCCTGTGCACAATTCCCCTTTCCTGGTGTCTGTGAAACATCATTTCTGGTCTCTCTCCAGCGATGTTTACACTATTATTTCTGTAGTGCTCTTGTTTGTGTTTGTATTTTGTTTGTGGGGTTGTTTAGGTTTCGGTTTTGGTTTTTTTTTTTTTTTTGTCCTTCAAGTGTCAAAAGAAGCATCCTATTTTCACATGTATAACTTGTACCATATCTGACATATGTAAAGTAGGAGGGAAGGAGGTACACTGAGGGAGCAGCTTGCAAGTCATCATGGATAGAAAGCAAGGTAACTGGGAGGGAGGGAGGGAGGGGAAGGAAGAAAGGAAAACCATTTCTGCTGGGGCTGAGAGTGCCTGGGCATTTGGGAAGGAGTGCCCGCACCAAAGGGGTTGCACCCAGAGGAGTGCAGTGGGGAGGGAGGATTTGGAGCTCTCATTCAGGTAGCATGTGGCATGCACACTTGTACTGGATTCATCGGGTGCAGCAAAGGAAACATCTCCTGGAGTGGTGACACTTGTTTTCTGCCAGTTGTTTTATTGACATATGGTGTGGTTTCACCATACATATGGCATGGTTTAGATGTAGACTGCTGATGAAATGGCCAAGCTCTTTCCCTCACCTTCTCTCCTTCTTCCCTGCCCTTCCTTTCTGCACCCCATGTGGAGACCCTGACCTCCCTTCACTCACGACCTGGCTGCATAATTGCTAAATCCAGGGCAAGGGAGGGCTGCCCAAAGGGACTGTCACCTCTTGGTGGCTTTCAGAGTTGGATAAAATGAAAGCACCCAAGTCTGTGCCCTCAGCCTCTGGCTAAGGTACAACATGCTGGTGTGTCTGAGTTCATTGGTAGGAAGGCACGTAGTGATGGGATGGGATCGCAGGTGAAGAGTGGCAGTTTGCCTGATGTCTAGCAAAAAGGTTTGCAAAGCAGGTGTATCCATCACTGTTCCTCTCTGCCTAGGAAAGCCCCTCCGGCCACTCAGGAAAACCTCAGCAAGTCTGATTTGCTCATAGATGAGAGGCCTTATTTCTGCTCTTCCCACCCTTCTGTTCCTCGCTGAGGTTCGGTATTTGGCAGTCCAGCCTGAAATAGTCTCTGGGATGCTTTCCATTCTGCCTTCTAATGATGCTAATGGTGAAACTGCATGCCAGGTGAGGTTTGGATGTTAGCTTGCTCATGGCAAAGAGTATGAGCAGCCAAGCTTAAAACACCTTCCACTTAAAAAAAAAAAGGAAAAAAATAATCTGAAAGTTTCCTCTGGAAACAAAGATTTAACTGCTAGATTGAGAATTTTCATTTGCTGCAGAAAACAAAAAGGAAAAAGAAAGAAAATGACTTTGGTATTTTTGGTCAGTCTTCCCCATCGATAGAGCCCCAATGTGCTAATTACCATGGAATGGAAAATTCTGGAAGTGCTGTTGGTGAATATGAATGGTGTGTATTGTTCAACTTGTTAAATGGAGCTTTCAAAGAAGAAAAACTTAATAGTTAATCAGAGTTAAACCGAATTTAAGTTCAGATGAATGAAGAAACTCAGATGGATTTGCTCTCCAGGTCAGTTTAGAGCAACTCCATTGATTTCACATCATTTATTTCCACCCTTTAAAGATCTTCATTTAGAAATTAAGTGAGCTTTGACTCGGGCAGCTCTAGTTTTGTGTAGTCACCACTAGTTTATCAAGCGTGGACAGTACTTGCCAAAAGCTTTTTATTACAGCTTTAATAAATAATTTCAAGCTATGTTTCTGTTTTCTTTACTGTTTCAAGACTGAGATGTTTCTAGAGGCCCTCAGGCAACTGCTTGATATACCTAATGCAGAGTATGGTGTTGAAAAAGTGATCTCCATCCCTGTGGAAGGAGGTGCAGATTAAAGGCTGGGAATAGTTGCCACAGCAGTTGGTTTATGCTGAATTTTAGCGACCACCAGCTTTCTGACACTGAATATTTGCAGCTCTTCTTAATAGTGCATTAGTTTATAGGGCTTCAGTAAAGATTTCCTTTCTTCAGTCACAGTGGAAGAAGAGAAATGGTGCATAGCTTTATTTGTTCTTCTGGTTATCTCTTGGTTGAGCTAAAAGAAGTGCACACAGTGCAGGAGGAAAAGATGCTGTGAACAGAACTGGGTGGGAAAGGATAGAGGCTGCACAATTCAGGGAAGGATGTCCAGATTTGGTCCATGGGGCAGAGGGAAATCATCTTGTTAGGAAGGGAAAGGTGCGAGACAGAGAAAGTATGTTGGATTAGGAGCTCCTTTGGGTAGAGGGAAGCAGAAGGTTGCATGCATCTGCTTGTGATGCATACAGTTTGGCTTTAATCCATGTATCTTAAAAGTGGGGTTTTTTGACAGAGAATTGGATTCACTTTTAAAATGCTAAGTAATTTTAAAAACAACCCACCCTTTTTTCTTAAATCTACAACACAGACCTCTTATGGAATGAGGAAAAGAAGCACTTTCAATCATCTTGGGGAGTCAAGAGGTAGAAAGAAGCTTGATATATTGTTTCTTTGTATTAAAACTCTTTGGTAGGTGATAGCACAATAAGGGAGACCAGGACCTGAGTCTGAGCCTCAGGTCTGGGAGTGCTGTCTTCAGGCAAGTGATAAAGCAGCCAAAAAAGAATTACCTTGCATGATCAGTCCAACAGGCTGGATATTTATGGGCTTGGCAACAGCTGCATAGAGCTCCTACATGACTGGGATAAAATTGCCTTGGTTTATAGGGAAGGGTAACAAGTCTTTGTTTTAAGGGAAAGGCAAAGGGCAGGCTAGGAACACTGTGAAAGCTCTGTTAAAAAGAGGCAGAAGCATTTATGCTTCTGCCTTGCATCTGAAAGAAAGATGAAGCGTGATCTAGTTGGATTGTAATTTAATTAAGATCTAGTTGGATGTAATTTAATTAAAATTGAGCATTCATCAAAAGCAAAAATTATTTTGTGGGTTGTTTTGGTGTACATTTTCAAGCAGGAGCATACATATGGTCACTGGAGTCTTCCTGCAAAGCTTTCCAGTGTTTAGATTCCAATTAGTGCTGGTTGCGGTTCTCACAATTTTCTGTCAGAAATTTCAATAGTGACACTCAGAATAAGAAGGGAGGAGAAAGGATATGTGATAATAGCACACAGTTATGTGGCAAAGGTGGTACTTGGCTTTGTGGGTTGGTTTTACTTTTTTATTTATTTTCTTTTCTTTAAGAATTATTCAGTGATTCCAGGTTTGATTCCAGGTTTGATTAACCAAATACTGGCAACTACAACTCAGCTCCACTTCTGAATCATTCTCTCACAGGAATGAGTACTTATTTTGTTCTCAGGTGACCATTTGGTACACCAAGTTACCACTTCTTGCCTGGTGTAATTGCAAGAAAGCCCTAAGGAAATGATGCTGTACCTTTCCTAAAGAATAACAGAGACAGCATAGGATGTTTGATTGAGATACTGTCTCTCCCTGCTCACAGTATTAAAAAAACAAGCCAGCTTTGGACTTTAATACTTGATTTTTTTAATCTTAGATGTGTAGTTATGGTATTAGAGAGTTAGTAGAGTTAGCAGTGAACATTTTATGAGGAAAAAAAATCCCTATTGTATTTCAGAAATGATGCTTGATGATGTAAATCCAGCGTTAAGAAGTGGGCAGGAGGCAAATGCTGGTCCACTCCTCTCACGTGCTCTGAGAATGCGAGGAGTCAACAGATACTTTTTCCACACACCCCAAGTCTCCCTGTCCTGAATCTCCCAGCTCTGCCTAATCTTGAATATTCATTTCCCTTTTTATATACAAGTGATAGTTTCAAAAGCCTGAAGAAGCTGTCCTCTTGCTGAAAGTTTGGTAGAAAGCTGGTTTCAGAGAGGATCCCCCCTATGGGAGCAGACATGGGTCACTGTTGCTGTGTCTTGGGCACAGGGGACACTTTTCTTTGGTTAGTGTTGTAAAGTAAAAGTCTCCTGTCCTCTTTTGCTCACCTGCAAGGGATAGGGAGTTTGCTTCTGGCTGTGTGAATGCCAGGTTTCATCTTCTGTACTTTTTGCTTAAAGGATAACTTTGAGATTGAAATTTTCTGCTACTACTAACTAAAACTATAATTAATATAGGGCTAATGCTTTGAGAGGGAAAAAAAAAATCCCCAAACCAGATGCTGGTGTTAATTGGACACGGAATCGCTTCAAATCATTCATTATCTGTAGGTACATTGTTCCCAGTCACCTGCAGTTTCATTTCAGTCAGAAAGTGATCAGATAATCTTTTTTTAATTAAGGTGACATTCTAAATTAACCTGTCAATAAATGGCATTAACTTTTTCAGCAGTGCGTTTACAAGTGGATGGATTCGTAACAAGGTTCTTTAGCCAAAAGAGAAATATTGAATTCAGTGCTGAGTTGTTAAATACTAATGAATAATTTATTTAATGAATTTTGTCTTCCTCTATTCGTGATGTGACTGGCAGAGCACCAGCTTTCTACAAATGTTCCATTCTTCAGAATTACTGTGATCTGTGGGGCCTTACTGCTTCAATATAGCTACCCAGGATGCTAATTCCTTTGCCAGAGTCTGGACTATGTAAGTCTGTTACTGGTTAACTTCCCTGATCTGGCTGAAGAACTATTTTTGTGTTACAGATTTTGGAGGGAATGCGTGTTGGGGATTGGCTTTTAAATTCAGTTGCTGGGGAAGCTTAGGATGGGTGTGCTCTGCTGTAAACTTCATTTTGTAAAGGATGGTGAAAGTGAATCTGCAGTGGCTTGGGCATCAAAGTGAATTAAAAATATATTGAAGTGCAGAAATCTTTTATGCTGTATCTGGTCAGATTCAGGTTATTAGTCTCTTTTACAAGATTAATAGGACTTCTGGAAAAAAAGTGAACTGTCTTCAAAAGCATTACCAGAAGAAAATTGGCTTACAGTGCCCATCCAGTGTAAAGAAATATGTAATTAAATTCTTTCCGCGATTCATAAACACTTGTACTAGAGGAGTCGAAGCTGTAGGTCCAGCTGTTTATTACTGAGCTGTTTATTGCTGAAGCAGCTGTCTTTAGAAGATGCTCTGGATGTATAGTAGCTTTTGAGCAGATTGAAAACCAAAGCAAAACACTATGAAGTATGGGGGGTGTTGTGCTGCAGCAAAGGGGGACTGTACTGGGATGGGGCTTATGCTAGAAGCGCTGCTGACATCTGAAGAGGTAATTCTGAGGCATGTCTGAGGTTGGTGAGTGTCATCACTGCTCTTGTTTATAGGCTGCTGCTGCTTTTTAAGCTCACGTGCTTCTGCTGCTGGCTCGCCCCATGCCCTTCAGTAATCCGGGCTGCAGAAGACACTTGACATTTTAAGAATTATGCTTGTTTTTCTCTTTGTCTGTCCTCTTCTGACAACTGCACACAATTTAAAATAGCCCTGTTCGTACTACCCCATCTGCTTCTTGAAGGCTTCAAATCTGCTTCTCCTGGAAGAGGTTTTGTTGCACCTCTTTTCTCCTGTGTTCTAGCAGACAGTTCAGTTTGGAAATTGTTGCCGAGATCTGAGGAGATGTTTTTACTTTCTAAGTGTGAAAGAGAGAGGCACCTGCAGGACAGATCTGGGCAAAGGCAGAAGAAAAAGGGCCTCAGGATTCATTGCTGAGAAGTCCCTTTCCTGTAGGAACCCAGAGCCCAGGTGATGAACAGACATGCTTTGAGCAGTAGTCAATTATTTGATAGCTGGCTTTTTTTTCCTGCTGTTTCCATGACGTTGTGTGTGGCATTCCCCACAGGCATATTGGGATGCTGAAATGTACTTCTTTTTTTTTTTTTAATTACTATTTTTGATTGATTTGGGAGGGCATGGGTGGCACGCGAGGATCTACTGGTGAAGATTAAAAACCAAACATAAACAAAACCCCAAACAAAACCAGAACCAGAGCTAAAAAACACAAGCCAAAAGGCACTGAACAGTGTGATTCAATTTATTCTCCCTTTGCAAAACAGAATCTTTACTTTTTAATTCTTACTTCCTGTCTGAATTAATTGCATTTTGCACTCAAATGTGTGTTCTCAGTTATTCTCTTCTTAATGAACTTCCTGCTTAACTGCAGTTTTTCTTCTGTGCCCTCCATAGTGATGTAAATGTTTTTATTTATCTCCTGTTGCCTTCTTTTTGTATATTCCCCCCCAGTTCATAGATTTCAGCAGGACTTGAGATCCCACTTTGGTTTGCCTGTGTTCACTACAAGTACCAAAGGCTCACCTATTTTAAGGAAGCCTATACAGTACTATATAAATTGCCTAGTACTGTGGAAGTGAGGGCAGAAGAAGAACTAATATTGCTCAGGAACTTCCAAAGGATCTGTAGCTGTGAGGAAAATGTGGATTAAATAAAATAAATATTTAATTTTTTACATTTTTAGTGGTGCTGTGACTCACCAGGAGGCAAGAAAAGAGGTTGATTTTCCTGCAGCCTCTTGCAGGGGCTGTGTATTCACTTTGCTTAGGCTGTTGAATGAGAAGTAGAAAATTAAAGGTTGACTGTTGTGGAGTTTCATCCTAAGAGGGGGAAGCTGCTCTCAGTTCAAAAATCCAGAGAGCAGAATGTCCTCTCAGGGAGGTACAAGGGAAATATTTCACTAGATTTTGTGCACAGAAGGGAGCAAACTGATTTCCCTGTGCTGGGGTAGTCTGAACATCAAGAAATCCTTCACTTCCCTCCCTCTCTGGCCAAAAGATAGCCTGACCAATTTGAAGTAGCAACTTTTTAACACCAGAAAATAAAAGGAATTCACACGTGGTTTTGGCATTTTCAAATATGAGTGCAAAACTACTGTATTTTTCCTTAGCAGCAGAGATGGTTTTGCATGCTGTGTGGTGAAGTGTGCTGGTCTTCTGTCAGCCACTTATCTCTCTCTCTGGTACTGACAGACCAGTTGTAGGAGTCTTCATTTCTTCTCTTGATTTTATTTTTTAAGTGTTCAGCTCCTCTAGGGATTTTAACCTTGAAAACCAAAATCTTTCCAGCAGGAGAGCTTGGCTGTACTTATGAACTGTATGTACCTAAATGCAAGTCTGTGGCTGTGGTGGATGGCTGGCCATTCCCAACTGATTTACCTGCCAGCTTAGTGTCACTACGTGAATGGACAGTTTCTGAAAGAGGCAGCACCACCAGGCAAGCACCTATTCTGACTTTGCTCATTATGCCAGACAACAAAAATGTTGTGAAGCTGCATAACACTTGCATTGTGATCAGTTGTTCTCTTATCCATGCTCTGCAAATTCAAGGCAGTTAAATGGCTGACTGTGACGAGCGTTTCAAGAAGTCTTTAAGTGTCAGTAAAGACATGATTAAGATGAATAGTGAAAAGAACTTCATAGCTGTTGAGTACAGTTAATCAATAAAATGGACTCTTGGAAAAGTCAGGCTTTCAGGCCTGTATTTTTGGGTCCAAAACTAATGTAATTAATACTCTGCTGAAGGTCGTGGAGACCAGCTCTCTGAACCTCGACGTGGACAGCAGCCATCCATTAACCCCTGAAGCCTTCTGGGGAGCAGCTGTGCTGTAACCCTGCTGGGGACAGGGATGAGGCAGGTTAACTCACATCAGAAGACGGTTTTATGCCATTTAAATAGAGAAGGATTGCTAACAGGACGTTAGTGATGGTGTGTTCAGCACTGATAGAGTGCAGAGCGGCACAGCAGTCATGGTACAAATCCTAAAGCACTCTTCCTTAACAAGAGGAAATGCAATTTTCCACCAGAAGACTGTCTTTCAGCTAGGAATACCTTGCTCTTCAGAGCATTTGCCAAGTGCCTGTAGCATTTTAGCCATAGTTATATCCTTAATTGCTTGATCTCCTGGTTTTACAAACATGGGTCTTGATGCAGCAAATTGATCAAACTTTGAGGTTTCTCTTCCTGCATCGTGGTTAAGCTGATGGAGTGAGTCATGGATAGGCTTCAGTCATCTGAGTTGGATTGTTGGAAAGGGATGGGAGACAGCCAGTTGTGTTCACTTCAGCAGCGTGTATACGAACACTGGAACGACACAGAGAAGATTAGCACGGCCCCTGTGCAAGGATGACATGCAAATTCATGAAGTATTCCATGTTTTAGGGAAGTGGTTATGGCACCAAACCTGTCAGAGCTCAAGGGGTGTCTGGGAAACTCTGAGTCACGTGGTTTAACATCAGGTAGTCCTGCAAGGAACAGGGACTTGGATTCAGTGATTCTTTTGAATCCCTCTCAGCTGAGATTTTGTGTGATTCTGATTTTTATGAACAACAGGAAAAGAGAACAAGAAGTCAAGTTGACAGAGAGAGAAGTATAAAGAAGCCACAAAGTAAAATGGAACTGAAGAAATCACACAGCAAGAGGAAAAAGCAGCTTCACCCCCCAGTCCTCCCAAGTATGACTTCTATAAACGCTTTTGTTTTGGTAGAAATTTTTGCCTGTTATGTTGCTTTTTTCAGCCTCCAAAACCTGGAATTGTTAGGCTTTTCTCCAGGAAGATGAAGACCAGAAAAACTAGAGTTACAGATAAAGGAATGTTACATTTTGCCTTGTAAATGATGTGTGGAATTAAAAAAAAAGGTCCAAAAGAGAGGAGCTGTGTTTCTGGATACTTAGAGTAAAATGGAAAACCCTGACTTGTGTGTGTGAGTTATTGTATCTTTACTGCTGGCATCTTTATGAATCAGAACAATAGAAAATGAGCCTGCCATACCTTTTGCTTTTCAGTTGATTTGTAACTACTTACAACTTCTCATCTCTGTTGGCCCTTTACCTTGGGTAAAGGGAAGAAATAGAGTGGATGCATTATTGTCTTGAAGAATTATGATGCTTCCAAGGAGTGTGATTTGGATAGGTATACAAGGGTAATTTCTCTGACCAGTCCTATTTATCGTGAGGAGAAAGCACCTGAAGGTTAAAAGCTGTGTTGCTTCAGAGAGTAAGATGTCTAAGTGCTGCTGAACTTCAGTGGGATTTTAAGTTTAGTTTGTGAAATTTCTGGTCCTTAGACTCGTAGAGCTTTAAATGTTGCCTTGCAGATCTTTGGTTTGCCCTCTCACTCAGTCTTCTCTTCATGTTTTTGAACAATCACCCTCTACTAAATCAGACCTAAATAGGTGTAGACCCCTAAAGAACCTCTTGACTGTGTGAGAGTCAATGTAGATTAATAAAGATTAACAAAATGGTGAGGTTTTAGTGTAGGTTACAAATTATATTGCCTTTTTAGAAGTGCTTTCCAAGGTCACCTCTTTGGAATCTCTGTGTCAGTCCTTCCTGTTTACACTTTGTAGAGCATTCACTCAGTTAAACACTGATTTAGTGATCTTCTAGTAACAAATATTTGCATGCACAGTTGATATTTTGGGTATATTCCCCTGAAGAATGAGAACTGTTTGGTCGTATCCCCACCCTCTCCCCCTGATGACTACAGATTTTGTCAAGGTTTCTGTGAACCATCAAGATATTTATTCATGAAGTTGAGTTTATTTTCATGTTAACTGGGTAGCGACTGTAGGCAGCCAGCAATGTTTTGGGTTTCTGCAGACAAGCATGCAACTCCTGCTGTGTTGGATGGAGTCCTTCTTTGGTAAAAATAGAAAACACAATCTTAGTCACTTATTTGTTGGTCTGCAGGGTGGTACGTGACCCAGAATGAAACTGGGCCTTGGCTGGGGCCTTGTGCAGAGTGGGCCTGGCTGTGTGACAGGGATTGAAAGTCTTGAAGTGGTTTAGTTCTGGGTTTACTTCCATTTGAGACTTAATAAGAGAAAAGAGGACTTAGAGGTTTTAACTCAGTTGGTTCAAGAGGGGTAAATGGAGCTCGGTGTAATAGAACAACTGCTGTATTGTCCACAGTGGTGGTGCTTCCAGTTCTGGGTTTCTGAACACTGCCTCCTTACTGCACTTCTCTGCTCGTTACGACTAAAGGTAAGGCAGTTGAAAAGAGGAGTTTCCTGGGGAGGCAAAAGAGAAAAGTCTCTATCTGAATACAAACACCTATTCCTTTTCCTGGAATTATTCAGCGAGGGACATACTAGAGAGAGTGTGACTTCTTAGCTCAGCATAAAAATGAACAAGTCAAATGTTGAAGTACCAGGTAGCTGATGTTCTTTCAGCTCTTGGATTGTTCCCTCCCACACATCTTACCTCATATCCATAATGTTAATTAAGGTGTACTGCAGGCAGTAGTCTTCAGCAGATCTCCTTTCAGTCACACTGAATATATGTTCTTCAGTCTATCTGCCTTCTACTTCAGGTAGGGAAGTAGGGAATGTTTTTATTGTCTGGGGATTTTTTTTTTTGCTGTTGTTTTTCATTGCTTTTATTGGTGGCTTGGGTTTGTTTGTTTTTCCTCATCCTGATGATTTAGAAGAAGGGGGGTGTTTGATAAATGGATGCCTTAAGGTTTTGCCCAGCCTCTGTATTAAAAATCCACAAAATCGTCATATTTGAAGGGTCAATAATCAACCTGCAACAGTCTGTTTTGAAAATGAGCAAATAGGGAACTAGCTGGTACTGAAAATCACTACTAGGTCACTAAATGAGAAAAAATCTCAAAGTTGTCCTGATACCTAGAAAGCCCTTGATGCTCTGTGTCCCCATTTCCTTAAAAGAGGATGCAGGTACCAGCAAACTCTGCCTATATGGATATTTTAATTCTTGATTGCAAGTATAAGTGCAATCAATAATATAGGGAGAGAAAAAAAGATGCCAAATGAAAGTGCTGAAGGACTGGTCCATCAAACACTTATGCACGTGACTGTCTTTGGTGTAACTAGTTAAGCACATGAGCCTTTGCCAACCTAGGCATGTACTGCATGAAACCTCAGGATAGAGCCTGAAGGTACAACAAAAAATTAATCTTGGTTCATGAAAGAATAGTTGCTAGTTTATAATTCTGCCTTTTAATTTGAAAATGTTGTATTAATGTTTCTAATTTATAATGAATATAATTCTCTGGAAAGCATTCCTTTGGCATCGCTTATCTTTCCAAAATTAGGTCCCTAAATTTACAGGTTTTCTATAATGCAGTTGCTGTGTCTTTGCCTTCTCTGGAGATGCTCTTATTGCAGATTTCATTGGGGATTAATCAGAAAGAAATTAGGTTCCTTCTCTTTATTTCCAGAAAAGATGCATTGTCATATTTTCATGATGCTATCTTCTTTTCTCCACTCAGAAGATAATGGAATGGCATCAACACTAGTAGACAGAATGAAAGAACTGAAAAAATTTCCACAGTATTTTCTTTTTAGCAGGTTTATTCCACTGCTGAATGTTTTCAAAAACAAAGCTGTCTGGAGTCATCTGTCTTCCTACTCTTTCTAATTTACCACTCGTCTTGATTGATGAACTTTAAGGATCTCCAAGAAGTTAAGCAGAATAATTTTGTCACACTGGGGATGCTGCTAGTTTGGCATATTGGCCCAGCATAAAACCCCAGGGCTTTAGCCCCTGACAACTTCCGTGGCAACTCCTGAACACAACATGCCCTGTTGTGTGGCAGTTAGTAAGGAATTCTAATTTCCAGCACTGCAAGACTTACTGAAACTCCAGGTTGTACTTCATGGGGTATCCCTTCCCTGTGCCACTGAGCAATCAGAGATCAGTCCAGGAGTCAGTGGAGATGTGTGGAGTGTGCCCACATCCTCTGAGCCAAGGGCTTAAAGGCTGTAGAAAATTCATGGAGGCAGTCCTGCAGTGGAAGAGAGACAGTGTTTTATCAAGGAAGTGGTGACAGGGTGAGAAATACACTGTTCACAGGAATGAATATTAGCTATATAGTGAAAAGAATAAAGAGAAACAAATAAATGGAAAAAGCAAGGAAGATAGAGAAGCCATCAAGATGAGTTATATTTTTAAGGCTTCATTTTATTGAACTTTTGTTATTTTAACAAAGAAAATAGTGAAAGGCATTGCCATACATAGCATTTTTCTTAAACTTAATATTGCTATGAGAGTTTAATTTAGAATGGCATCATCTCTGTTCCATTACTTGTAATGTGCACTTTTATTATGACTCGGAAATTGTATTTTTGAAAGAATAACTTTTTGCTTCCTCGCCGTATTGGAATGGAAGATCTTTGCAACAGAGGCTTCTATCCTGCTGGTGTAGAAGGAGATTACCACATGGAGAATGCTGCTGAAGTATAAATAATGTATTGATAGGAACTGTAGAACCATGTAGGTGGAGGAGTAGAAACACTGAATGTTCGCCAGACTCTTTTATTATTTATCAAAGCTGGTGAAATGCAGTTATCACAGCCCAAGATACTCAAAGACCTCAGTAAGAGCCATTCTTTTTGTAAGCATGTTTCTTTAACCAAAAATTACAGCTGTGCTAGTAATGTTCTTTAAAGGGCTGCAGAGTCTAGGAAGTTGTTATAGTTTTGTACTTGGGTTTTGTTTCTTGTTCATTCGAGGTTTTTTAAACAGATTTCAATCCGTAATGTTTTGCTGACAAGTGCAGAAATTACAATTTTGTTGTCATTTTAGAGCTTTGATAAAATAGACCAAATATTTTTCATGAAAAAAGGGTTTTTTCTTTATTATTATTTTCAATAAACTGCTAGGTTTTTCTCTGAACCATAGAGCTAGTTTATAAAATGAAGTTGCCTTAAGCACGTTCGAAAAGCTGAACCCTTAATGCTTTTGGAAGCCAAATACTCTTTAGCTCTGATTGTTAATAAGGAGTAAGTTAGCTGCATGCAATATGAGCAGAGTAGGTTTTTATGTCAGTATCCCATACAAGTTTTTGGAGTAGCAGGGCTGATTATTTTCTAAATAGCCCCGACTGGGTTCTAATGCATATGTGATCTATGTTGTTCCTGTCGAGTACTGAGCATAAAGACAAGTGCAGAGAGAGTGTCTGGCCATGACAGCAGTGGAATGGTTGCAGGCGTGCTGACACATGCCAGCGAGAAGAAAGAGAGCCCTGTAATAAAATCTCATTGAGGATGCAGAGAGTACGTTTCAGCATTAGGCATTCCTCTCCTGTTTCACAGGAATGCGTCCTCCTCTCACGAGAGGATGAACACCGCATTTGCACCGGCTCGTTCAAATGCAGTGTTGGTAAAAGAAGAGTCTTGAGCAAACACTGAACAGCCCGGCGTTTTTTAGTCAGGAGAAAGGTTAAGCTGGCTGTTGTTTAAGCTGCTGTTTATTGGATATTTATTTGCTGACTGTGTATTGAAGGTGGTCTTGAAAGCATCATTGGCAAGATTTCGGATGGCTGCACAGGTCAGGATTATATTAAACTAAGGCTGTTTTTGTGATAAAGTTTAGATCTTTATAAGTGACTTGATATGTTGGATTTATATCTGAGGATAGTTAGACTGTATTTTTCTGTGAGAGAAAAGAACCTAAGATGTGCCTTCTCTGTATCCTTTCCCTTCTCTCTCTGGAAGCACCGCAGCTTTAACTTTGCTTAGAGCTATAGCAAATGACAAACTTCACTAGAGAGCATTGCTAGCCAGAACATGTATTAATTAAAGACAGACTTCACTATGAACGTTTTGTTTCTATTCTTTGTGTGAGCTGGTTCAAAAACAAGGCAGAGCTCGCTGAACCTGAGCATTTCTCCTCAGTACACTGGGTGGCTGTGTGGATGAGGGTCACAGCATTCCCCTGGGTGAAGCACACTAGAATCTTGCAGTGCCTTAGGTGTAGTTTAAAAAGCACACCAGTTAAATGCAGAAAGCAAGGATAAGGTTAAACTTGCCCACTAGATTTAATCTTGGGTTGCTCTTATAGTAAAAAGATTTGTAAGAACCAAGGAGTTTTTGATGTTATTCTAAGTTATTCTCTAAGTTAAAAGTCTCCCACCCTGCTATAGACACACACTTCTCTATATAGCTGGAGACTGGAAGAACAAAATGCCTTCCACCATCTCTGTATATAGCTGAATATCAGAAAGAAATGTGTTCACTGGTTCAGCAGGGCTTCTCTTTAATGGTGTCTTAAATATGAAGGGAAGTCTTGTGCTCCTGAAGTTTTTTCCCCCCTTTTATTTTTTTTTGAAGGCATCCTTTCTGGGGCTTAATGCTGAAATATTATTTTTATTATTTATTTTTCCCTGGTTTTCCCAAAGACAGGATAAAATGCCTTGCAAGACAACTGCTGCAATGAAACCTGGTGTTCCTGGATGTGAAGTCTTGCTTGTTTAGTGAGAGTAGTCTGCAATATTTGCTCAAGGGAGCTGTCCCTCTGCAAAAATGTTCAAACCAAGAGTGAATTATTTTAAAAATATGTGTATTTCATTTATGTATGTAAATATATTCTATAGACACAGTGTCTAAAGCTGGTTTTGATTTGTCTATGCAAAACAGAATGTATAGTAGTCATGTAAGTGACACTATCTTCAGATGGTTCAGATGTTCTTCCATGGACAGACTGGTTTAGGGATTCCCCCAGGAATGACATGAACTGATCCTGAGGTTGACTGGCTCTGTTTGGATGATTTACTGCAGAGATTATGTAAGCAGTGACATATTCCTTATGTGCTTCCCTGAGCAATTGGATTATACTGGTGGTGTCAGGTGAATGGCAGATACCAAGTGGTCCTGCTCCATTACTGGTAGTAAACTATGCATTGGTAAATTAACTTTTGGAGCCTATATAGAATTTCAGTACTGGAATGTGACTTTGTTCTGTTTGTTGGGTTTTTTTTGTGATAGAAAAACCAGTCTTGCACTGGGCTGTGTGTACTGTATGGGCAGCAGTGACTCTGGAAATCAGACTAAGCCTGGAATCTTAAGACTGTAAACTGTGCTTCAGAGCTAGATAAATGCTTTCTGCAAGTTTCCCAGGTGTCTGTTAAACAGGTTTCCAGAAGGTGTAGTTTGACTGTACAATTATGTGAAAGTATTAAAGTATTGTGTGAGCAGCACAGCTTAGTTAGTCCCACAAAGATTCGTTCAGATACTTTCCCCTGCCTCCTAGGATGTGATGCTCAGCTTCCAGTGAAAGAGACTACTAAGGAAAACGTCATGACACAAAGCCCACTGAATTATTAGGGTCCAAGGGACTGCTGTGATGCCCCCAGAATTGTCTGATGCTTTGGATTTGACTCTATTTCTTGCTTGGTGCACCAGGGGATGGCAGGCAACTGTAATGTGCTCGCGTTTTGGGGGGTGGAGAGGGGATGAGGGTGAAAGTGATGGACGTTGAGAATTGCACCACTTTCAATGGTTGAAAGGCTGAAAGCCACGAACACTTCCTAGGCTGAACAGCCCTCTCCCTATGCTGTGCAACCAGCGCGTTTTGATTGCACTCGATTTTAAATCATGTTCAATTCACGTCAGTTTGGGGGGCATGTGTGGTTTTGTGGTGGATTTTTTGGGGTTGGTGTTTGTTTGTTTTGTTTGTTTGTTTGTGTTTTTGTTTGTTTGTTTGTTTTTCTTTTTTTTTTAAATCAATCCATTTTACTTTTCTTTGAAAACTGGGAGTAGAATCCTACTATTATCTTAAACATCAATTAACTTTCAGTACCAGTAGATAGCTTTTTGCTCTTATAAAATCTGATGATTAATGCTTTTGTTTACTTCTGAGCAATATGTTGTTTGTCATGTCACTACTGAAGTCCTGCTCCTTTTCCAAAATAGGTGTTCTTGGCTTTGCACAGGAAAATGTTCCTTTTTTTTTTTGCTTGCAAAGCTGCCTAGGCTTCTTGTCCAGAATCCAAATACAGAATGGAGGTTAAAATTTTAATTAACAGTATTTAAGAATTCAATCCTAACACTGAGATTCAGTAAGTCAGTTATTCCTTTCTTCTGGCTGTCTCTAGGAAAGATGAAGATGATGACAGCCCGTTTTCCTGCAAGCAAAGGGGGGTGCTTTCAGTCATGCTAATTGGCTGATTCTTCCGGTAGGCTCCCAGGTCTCCAGTTCTGAAATGATACACGAGTAACCAGTCAGCAGCTCTGCAAGTCCATCTTTCACTGTTGAACCTTTTAAACATTGGTATTCTAGGAGAGTTGACAACCAGTTCTCAATCAATGTTTAGAGGTTTCAGCTTCCTCAGAGAGATGTGGAGTATCTCTGGGGGTGTAACAACATACACACTGCCTGTGAGTGATGCAGCCTTTCATTCTCTCTAGGGACATGTCAAAGTGGCTCTGTGGCTATCCCTGGGTGGTTTCAGGATGGTGATGGAAGAGTTAGCCATTTAAGGAGAGTAAGCCTGAGCTGTCCCAAAGAAATTGCCCGTGAAACTGTCCATTTATAGTATCGTGCTTTCACAGCAAGTTGGTATGTTGGGGTGTACACTGTAAATGCAGGTGCCATCTGATGGATGTGCACTGAATGCAGAGGCAGACTCTGAAGAAAAGAGTGCTCTTATGCTAAATTTTGTTGGTTGCTTACTCATTTTGCAGATGAGTCAAAAACCACAAAGCTCTCTTGGTGGCATGTTGGGGATAGCTAGTAGCTCAGGTTTTCAGGAGCTCTAGTTCAGGGAAATACAGGTGTTTCTAGAAATAATAATGGTAATTTACAGAATGTTCTTAACGTACACTTTTTCCTAGTTACAGTTTACTTCAAGAAGGAAAATAGTCCAGCATGAGGTAATAGATATGGTATTGGAAGTTGCTTATTCAGGGTAAACTGTAGTAATTCTGGAAGGTTTGGGTCATTTTCCCACCCATCTGACAGCTCCATAGAGGGAAGGGTCAAAGTTGTGCTCATGGTTTGAGGAGTAAGCTCAGCCTTTACTGGTGACTGACCTTGGAGGTGCTCTTTTGCCCAACTGTTCTCATGGGAACAGCCTCTCTGCAGAGAGGTAACCCCCATGTCTGAGGCCAGCTGTTGCTGCAGAAGCCTTGGTGTTTGGTAAAGTCTCCTCCTTTCAGATCTGGAAGAACAATTTTGGATTGTAATTTCCTTTGGATTCAGAATGTTACTAGTAATCTCTGAAGAAAGAACAAGGTCCTTGAAATGATGTGGTCATACTGGACTACAGGATTGGATATTTGATTAATACTCAATATACGTGAGCCAAACTTCATCAAAGTTTTGCTGCAGCCATTGGAAAACACTGTGAATGAAATTAAAGGGCAACTATAATTAAGTAGTTTTTTGCAGGGTCTCTACTAAATTGAAAAGCTATTTACCAATGAAAACAGATCGCTGAAGTTAATGCTTTATGTGTATCAAAGGGAGAAGGCTATAGGTGTCACAATGAAGTCCTTGCTGTGGATTGGGTTGTCTTGCATCAAATTTTGCTTGGTCTTTGAAAATACTTCCGCAGTCATGTTCTTGTTAGACTTTTTCCCACTCAACATTTAAGATGCAGAAAATGTAAATGTCAGTTCCATATTAAGGATTAGCTTTGGGCTTAGAGAAGAAGGCATAAAGTTAATTGAAAGGTCATAAATAAATTGGGGCTTTTCTTGTGCATGTTTGTGCATGTACTTTAAAAATCTGTTTGTAGAGAAATAAATCTTTAGTTTCTAAAGAAGGTCTGGATAAACTTACTACGCTTGTTGACCATTTTAGCTACAGTCTGTAGGACTCTCCAGTTCTACATTACTTGAAAAAGCTGTTACACAGTTTCAGAAGCTAGCTAGATTGCTTCAGAAACAGAAAAGAGGTGCCATATTCAGTGCTAAATGAAAAGGAAAACTCTAACAACCAAATTTTTAAGAAAAGGAAGAGGAGAAGAAGACAAAGTGGTGTTTACTGCAAGAGAGACAGCATTTCATGAAATTTTGGTTGGTGTTGACTGCATTTATTATGTGAGTTTGGTGTACAACATAAACCAATAGGTCTGTGCAATGGAAGGGTTTGCAGGAGTCCTCGCTTAGGTGCCAGAGGGACCATTGATACCAATCTACAAGAAAAAAAAGGTTTGTGGGAACTCTGCATTCAAATATTTACTGTTCAGGCATCAGTGAATCTCAGGGCTGTACAGCAGCCTGTAATGCAGTCATGTGCCTCGGTGTTATAAATACTGTTGTGCTTTTGGAGGAGTATTTAACCATAGAAATTAGCCAAGGGATTATTTTTAAGTTACAAAATATATACTGTGTTTACAGAAGTAGTGAGTGAATACAAAACATGTTTTTAACATTTAAGAGGACTCTTTTCTTCAAAATTTTAGGATAAATGATGAAAAGAGACCATAGCATTTCCTGTAAGCTGTAATTTTAAATTGGAATTGCTGTAAATTGGAATGTGATCATGGGAATGAATGTGATCTCAGGAGCACAAGAGTTAATAAGCATCTGTCATTTTAGAAAGTAAGTTTCTAAGAGAAGCTTTTAGGATATATTTGCTGTATATTAAATATCAAAGCTTCTGCATGCACTTATGAAGTTGCCTCAGTGGTGTTGAACAAGTGAACCTGACGGCTGGGTCCCAGGAGAGCACTGAGCAACCTGAGCCCACGGGACAGGGGGACAGCAGTGGTCTGCAGTCCTTCCGCTTCAAAACCCGAGGAATCAGCAGCTGGCCAGATGCACCTTCTCTTCTGTTGCTCCTTCTGGCTGGGGCAACAGGGACACCAGTACAGTCCATGGGAGCAGCTGTCACCTGCACTAAAGAGGCTGACAAGGAGAGTCCAGCCATGGTGCAGGGTCAGTAAAAAAACATTCCACCACTTCCATCACTCCTCTGGATCTATGGTGATCTGGAGTGTAAGACTTTCAGTTCTGTGTAGTCACTAGAGTATCTCACTGGACTTCAGAGACTTGGTACCAGTTAGAGCTGGTATTTCAAATCTCACCCAGGCACAGGCAATGCAGGGGAGCACTTAGGTCAAACAAACTGCAATGAAGTGTTGCGGGGTGAGGATGTTTTGGATTTTGCAAAGTATTTTGTGTATGATATGCTCTAGATTATCTATGTTTTTGAAATAGTGTAAGGGTAAAGAGTGAAAATATTATGTATCTAAATCACCTGCCTTTTAATGATTCTTCAGAGCTTTTTCATATGCTGTTTCCACAGATTAATAGTTCATTAGTGGCAGGTGGAAATTTTCCTCTAATAAATGTCATCTGGTTCCTGTTGAAACTTTTTCCCTTTTCCTTTTTTTTTTTTCAAATAATTATTAATAGTCTAAGGAGGACACAGTGGTGGTTTTTTTTAATTTCTCTATCTTGGTAACTATTAAATTAACACTGAGCAGGTGCTGTGCTCGGAAACCAAATGTTGACCATAGTTCTGGTTTGAATTCATATGTCACCATATTAGTGGGTATCTCCCTGTTGATGCTCTCTTGGGCCCTGCAGAGCACACACATCAATGTTCTGGACTGCAAAACCCTTTTCTGGCATACTAGGAATCACTAATGGGGAATATATGAAGATGATAAAGTGGAAGCTGGCTTCTCTTAGCTCTGTAGTCATGCCTGTTACAACTGAGTAGCTGTTATACCAAAGAAATCACCTCTCTGCAAGGTTAAACTTGTGAAAGCTTCGACACATTTTCTTTCTGGCAAAAATCTGTTTAAACCTATTATTTCAGCAAGTCTGCAAAACTATTAGTAGCTCATGCAAATTTATGAATGTCCAACCAATTTCTGAATTGCCTTTGCCATGAGCTGTTCTCTCACCTGGGAACCTGCTGTATATAGTGAGATTGTGTTTTATTGCCTCCTTCAAAGGATGGACTAAAGCTGTAGTGATGGCTTTGCTGTAAAAACAACCACCAGACTTTATGTTCTCCTCTGCTTTTCCAAGAACTTCATGGCAGATTAAATTGCAGATGACGAGGGTAATGGTTTCAAGGAAAAGGAATGGGGGGACTTTTTATTGTGTTAGAGCTCAGAGATGACAGATATAGCAAATACAAGAAACAAGATAATGAATGGAAAGAAAGGTTTCTCTCCAAAGGCTGGTGGTGTAACCAGATGAAGTCAATACACATCTGAAACTGCAACTTGTGTTACTACTCATAGGTTGTGTCTTGTCTCTCTTCTGTCTTCTCATTTCCACTTCAGATGGAGAAAAGAAAAAGTTTGAACTTTCCATGGGGGTACTTGGGGAAAACCAATCAGCTTCTTCAGAAAGGAATGAGTATTAAGGGATTACTTTATATAGATATATGTATGTGTGTGCATGAGTGTGCATATACACAGGCACATGCATGTGTCTTGGTGGTGGGACTGGGAATTGTATTTGTCCCTCTTAAGCTTTAAATCCTTAACCTGTGAACAAAAGTATTCTCTGAAGCCAAGTTCCATTTTTTTTATATATATTGATGAGCTGTACCTCCTAACTGTCTCACAGAGCTAAAGTGCATGTGTTTACATCTTTGTGCTCGTATTTCATTTCTGCTCTGAGCCAAAGTGCTGAACCATAACAAATCTACAATGCAGAACATTTCTTTATGAAGATTGAGCACGGTAATTTTGCAAACTGGAATACAGTTGATTTAACAAAGTGTTGAGGGAAGAAAATAGCAAATTCATCAGACCAGGCCCTTCATTCCCACCCCGGTGCAGGGTGATTTTTCTAGGCTTTGCAGTCAGGTTCTAGCTCCCCACTTCAGGGGCATGAATTTTCCAGGGGATAAAGGTTGGTCATTGATGTATTCAGCTTGAATAGGCATCTGTTGCAGGCAATGACCACCAACACTCCCAGTTCTCCTCCTGTAAGCCTGCTGCATTGTGCAGACTTCTGAAAGCTGTATTGACAAACATGTAGTGGAGATAATTAGCTTCTGGAGGCTTTGTCAAGAGACACAAGCAAGCAGCTGCCTGGTGTTGTAAGGATGTAGGGTCCTTTGCCACAACAGCAATGCAGGGCTGAGTTCAACTCCTGTGACATAGAAAAATGTGTAATTCCATTTTGTTGTATTTTATCAACTACTTGCTGATGGCAGTGTGAATTTTTGATAGACTGTGCAGAGCGTGGATGAGGGTGGACATTCCTGGTATTTTCTGAGGCATCTTTTTATTAGGTCTGAGGCACTAAAAATGGCGAGTGGTATTTGAAAATGTGAGCAAAAAGATGGGTTTAGATGGGGAGGGTGTGGTGGGAGTGAGGGAAAGAAGAAACCTTTGTGCTGTTCTATCTTTGGAAGAAAGGCAGGATCTGTTTGTGGTGTTAAAATAATGTTGTAGTGTAATACACAGCAAAAATGGGCTTCCAGCTTTTTAAAGTAGATTGCTTTTCAGGGTGCAGTGTCTGATGCGACTCGTTCTTGTCCATCCATGCACATGAACGTCTCTTTAGAAAAGAATATAAACCTCCTCTCAGCAGCTGGAATGTTCCAGGAATCCCTTTTCAGCAGTGGGAGTGGGAAAAAATAGCTTGAGAAACTATGGAAGTGAAGCCTGCTCATCCATAGTTTTAGCTGTGGGTAGGATCACACCTTTGCATTAAGATTTTTCTCTTTTTTTAATTATTTTTGGTTGAAAATTAAGGGCTCTAGTGATATTTTTTTTCTCATTATGACTTCTTTCTGGAAACTGTTTGCTTCTATCCTTAGATACTTTGTATGGAAGCTTGAAAACTGAAAGGGAAAACCTGCAAAAAGCGTAGATAACTGAACAAGAGTTCGACTAGTCAGCTTGTTTGAAATAATGGAAAACTGGATATAAAGATGTTAAAGATGATTCTAGAACTTTCCAGCTTGGTTTCAATGTTTATTCTAGTTTGATGGAACTATTGCTGTTTGATATCATCATTTAACAATCAATATTCTAAAATGTTCTTGGAAATAAGAGGCAAAAAAAAAGTTCTACAGCAATTTCCGGGAGAACTTTAATTTAAATAATAATTTTAATAGTGTATCCTAGAATTTATCCATAACTGAGACAGCCCAAACTGCCTGGGATGACAAATAATTCTTATCTCTGAAGCAGTTTCAGTCTGGACTCATGGCCTGTTAGAATTTCTAAGTGCAGAGCATGAGGATATGTGACAAGAATCTGGGTGCAGAGGAGAAGCACATCTGTGGTTTGGAAGGAACAGTTATTTACCATAATGTTCAGTTTCTTCAATTAAATTAGAAATTGGAAATTAAAATCTAAGCATTGGATTCCAGTACTGAGCTTTCATGTTCTCAGAAAAGTGTTTTGATTTTCTCTTCTTGAGCTTTGTGCTTGCAAACAGAAGAGGAGCTGCCTGCTGGCCTTGTAAGAAGTAGATGAGAAAAAATATTTTATTTATTTTAATTAGTGAATGAAGTGATGTCAAAAGCCAAGTAAGAATCTGGAAAACAAAATCATTCTTTCTGCATCATCTTTCGCTTCATTTTAGGAGCTATATTTAGAAGATGATACAGAATAAAACATTTGGGTTTGCAGAAACTATATAGGGTTGGTTTTTTTTCTGGTAGCTGACCATTTTAATCTAAAATATGTGTCTGCACAAATTTCCTGTGGTTGCCCAGGCTCTACAGTCCATGCTTGTAAATACAAATTAGCAATTGTAGACCATCATGCATATGTATCTATGCATGTGCGCTTTCTTTTAATATAGCAACTAGATCCTGACCTCCTGATGTGTTCCCTTGCTGGGGGGCAGCTGCCCGGGTGATCAGGATGAGATGGGGGCCATGCTGGTGTCAGATTAAGGTAAAGTAATAAATAGCCATTTGTTCCTGGGAATTTTATGACTGCCAGGCAACTGACAACACCAAGCTGAATGGTGAGGTTGATGTACCAGAGGGTCCTAAACAAGCTGGGGAGGTGGGCCCAGGTGAACCTCATGAGACTGAACAAGACCAAGTGCAGGGTTTTGCTCCTGAGTGGAAACAGTCATTATCAATACAGGCTGGGGAAGGAGGTGATAGAAAGCAGCTGTGTGGAAAAGGACTTGGGGCTCCACATCAGCAGTTGTATCAAAAAAGTGTGGCCAGCAGATGGAGAGGGGTGACTGTGCTGCTCTGCTCTGCTCTGCTCTGCTGAGCTGAGACTCCACCTGCAGTACTGTGTTCAGCTCTGGAGGTCTCAACACAAGGACAGAGACCTGATGGTGAGGGGGGCCAGAGTAGGACCACAAAAATGATCGGGGGGCTGGAGCACCTCTTCTACAAGGACAGGCTGATGGAGTTGGGACTGTTTAGCCTGGAGAAGAGAAGACTCTGGGGAAACCTTATAGGTGCCTTTGAGTACCTGAAGGGGACCTACAAGAAAGCTGGAGAGGGACTGTTTACAAGGACATGCAGCAATAGGATGAGGGACAATGGTTCTAAACTGGAGAAGGGTAGATTTAGATTGGACATTAGGCAGAAGCTCTTTATTATCAGGATAGTGGAGCACAGGTTGCCCAGGGAGGTGGTGGAGGCCCCATCCCTGGAGACATTCAGGGTCTGGCTTGATGAGACTTTGAGCAACCTGCTCTAGTTGAGAATATTCCTGTTTACTGCAGGGGTGTTGGACTAGATGACCTTTGGAGGTCCCTTCCAATCCAGGGCATTCTGTGATTGCACAAAAATTATAGGGAAATATGCAGAGGGTTTTATTTGTTTGTTTTGTTGGCTTTTTTTAAACTTGGTAATATTATTTTCTTTCAGTAAGTGTCTGGAAAAATGCTACCTGGACGATACAGCAGTCCTCAATACTGTTTTATTTATTACAATCAGTAACAGCAATATCCTCCCCAAACCTCATTGCTTGTGTATTAAAACCAGTTGAGAGCTGATGAAATGGTTTTGGGCAGCCAAACCACGTGCTGTGGGCAGCCTGTCAGTGGGATACTGGGTGCCCTTGCAGGTGTATGTGCTTGGCTCCTGGAAACAATGCCCTGCCTTGTGAGGACTTAAAAGTACACCAGCATTTGTGCTCTCGCTACTTCTGTGGCTGATCAGTGCTGTCCTATTTCATCTGCTGTAGCAAACCCTAACCTTACCCCCTCTTGTGCAAGTGGAAGCAGGTCCTGGTTTGGAAAGTGTGTTAGCTAACAGCTGCAACTGGGCTCTTTAGAGATGAGCCTCACTCTGCTGCTGCTGCTACATCTGTACAAATAAAAAGAGAAAGCAAAGTCATCTGGAACATGGTGCCTTTTCCCCAAGGCTGAATAGCCTTGGTTAGGGTCAAGCAAGGTAGGTCCAGATGAGTGGTTTCATTAGCCTGGCATCCTGCATCCAGCAGTTGTTTCTATAGCTACTGAAGCAAGGCCAAGGATCTTTGGTGGCCACAGCCTCTTCTTTTAAGAACTATATTAAAACTGAACAAACCTCAAATATGTTAAATGCAAATCCTGAAGTCCCTGGTTGCAATAAAGGTTGAGTAACATGAGCACCTCTTACAGTGTTTGCAGTTTCAGTTTGGGAGCAGTGGGTTATCTGCCTGTCTCCTTCCCTTGCCATGAGCTATATACCCATAAAAAACCATTAGAGGTATTCATAATGCCCTGTATGCTGTGACTCAGGTGGGGTCAAGACAGAATCAGAGGGAAGCCCAATATTTACTATTAATCTCATGTTTTATTTTCTGAGCAAAATGTATTCTTTTAACCTGCTAGGTTTTGCAAGATAAGTACCTCGAGTCGTATGCTGCTTTAATGAAGGCAGCTAAGGTATGGTCTTGCAAAAAGCTGGTTTAATTCTCTCCTTCGCCAGCTCCCCGGGTTCAGGCTTGGTTTTCTTCAGAGCTTCACCTCTGTCAAGTACTATGTATTGTAATGATGTAAAGGGGCAGTAGGGATGGAGAAGGACTGCATTGTGCTGGATACGGGCAGTGGAATAACCACCAGATTGCAGTATTCTGCCTGCTGCTGAAAGATCAGCAGTTCCCTTTATATCCTTTCCAGTTTAAAGTCTTAAGTTTATAAGTGGCATTTATGGTATATTTTGGTACCCGTGTAAAGGTTTCAAAAACTCATTCCATCCTAGATATTTTCTCCAAGTCTTCTATCTCTTTAGGGACAATTAAAGGCAGCTTCTGTGTGAGTTGTTTCTTGGCTTTTCTAGCAAAAGGGAACTGGATTTTTTTTTTAAATTGTGCTATTGAAAAATGTGGAAAAATAACATGTAGAGACTGTATGGAAGCATAGGTGATGGAGAGCCATTATATTTCTGAGACTGACCCTCTGAGTTTTGTTGGTAATTCTTAAAGATTTTACTTAGAGGTTTGTGAAAGCAAAGGCACAGAACTTGCTATCACAAGTTTGAAAGTTAAATTTATTGCTAAAAAAAGGTGTACTCTGGTTTTACTCAGATAACTCAGGCTAGAGAGGAGTTGTCATGGGGAGATTGTCACTGGAGGGGGATGAGAGAGGGAGGATCTCTGGACCTCTTACAATATTTCAGCATAAAGATGAAAATAAATGATTCATTTCCTTGTTATGATCTTAATGAGCAGAGTTCAGTAACCTCCCAGAGTCTGCTGTTTTCAGCAGTGATATCTTGCCTTTACACCACCAGTAGTAGAGGAGCTTTGCTCAGACTGGTGTGCAAGGTGGTGTCACAGCACAGGGTGATACCTGTCTGCCCATTTCTGAGCGGGCCTTGGCAGCCTTTACAAAATGTGTAATATGGCTAAATGAAGAAACTTCAAAACATCAAGTCCAACAGAGCTTTTTTTTTGTAGGAATCTGTGTAGTGTTGTTTGTTCTTGCTGCCATCAGTCCTCGTGGTGCTGTCATGTAAATCAGCAGCTGACGGGTCTTTCGCGTTTATGGAATGTGCAGCAATTCATTAGCTCAAGGGCTTTCATTTTTGGCTTCACAGTCCTTTAATGTGCTTCTTTCTGGCACTGACCCATGATTCCGGGTCTGTGTCTAAGATCCAGCTTGAAAATGTTTTCCTACAGGGTATAAATACAGTGGAAATACATCCAGGTTGTCCAGAGACATACTCGAGTCTTTCTGGCATGTCATGTGAACCCAGACCTCTTTTGGAATGATTTCTTTAGTGAAACTGTAGTATGGGAATGGATACTTGTCATTTTACAGGCAGAATTGACTTGGATAGTAGATTTAGACATACTCTGCTTCTCTCACTAGCTAGTAGATGCATTACATAACTCTAAAAGCACAGTGTAATACATGCAACATGAGCATCTCACTAACAAAAGCTGTCAGGCTTCAGCATAGAGCCTCTATTTAAGGTACTCACCGACAGACTCCATCACAAACAACTTCTCTGAATTCATGTTTAAGTTTATAACTCTATAGAAGTAAACTCTGCAATTTCTCTATAACTTAGCTGCATTATGCAAAGCTTTCTTACCTTTCTGTTAGTAGGAAGCTATCCAGTAACAGCAGCCTTGCACGTGGCACCAGTGAGTAAGTGCCATTTAAGTAAATATATTTAGAGGGGCCTCTCGCAGATAACAAGCTAGATTTAGAGATCAGGATCCAAGCAATGGATTTAAGTTGGGACAGTGTGCCTAGAAGTTTAAGTGAGGAGTCATCTGCAGTGATAGATAAGAAGGGTCTTCACTGGAGCTAAGGCACAGAAAGGCCTCCAGAGACAATTCTCTGAGCACATTCTGTAGTCAAGGGAGGAGAGCAAAGGGCTCTTCCAAAAAAGACTTCATTGCCCAAGCCAGATAGCAGCTGCTGCATCCCACTCCTTGCAAGACCCTCTTTGTCAGCAACAGATCAAGCTAAAGGGGACAAGCATCACTAAACCAAAGGTTTAGGTTTCTGAATACCTTCCCCAGGCCTCCTGATGACATTGTTCAAGAGAAATATGTCAGAAGCAGTTAGGATTTCTGAGGGACATTGAAAGCCTTCTGCTTTCTCTGTGTTTGCTTGGATTTCAGAAGGGGGAAGAAACAGAGCAGTGGAGATGTGCAGCTATGAGATCAAATGGGGGAAAATGGAATTAAAAATGTATTAGTTTTTTTCTGAGACTGACTGGTCTATAACATCCTTCTCCATCTGTGACTGTGTCTGAACAGGAGTGTTCAACACCATTTCAAACCTGGGTTGTTTAAAAAACAACCAGACAACAACTTTGCCCTAAGGAGTTTAAAATTCCTATCTGAAAAGCACAAGCAGGAGGAAGAAAAGAAGACTGGTGGGTGTGTACTGGAAGTAGCATTGCAGAAAGAGCATCTCTGTGTGCCAGGCTTCTGACAAAGCACCTTGACTGAGGTGAACGGTGGCTGGTTTAGGTGGACGTTTGCTAAGAGGAATTGTATTGTTAGGGGTGAAGTTATATTTAAGTGGGCTGGGTAAAGGCTACGATACTATTTTGGTTCCCTCTTTTTTCACACAAACTTTTACTACTGCTCCACATTGTTTGTTGGTTGCCTCTTCATTAATGAGGAAGTGCATTGTTGTGGGAATCTTAGCACAGGTAAATAATTTTCCACAGTTTTCTGTCTGCGACTGGTTCATTTCATGTTTAACTGTATTCACATTTCCCATGCAGATGGAGTCATCGGCAGCAAGTGTAATTGGGTAATATTTTTATCTAAATTGATTTGCTTTTCAGTTTCAAAGAGATACCAAAACAACTGTAGTAAAGAAGCCCTTCAGAATAATGTTGGTTTTCATAAGGATATAATATCTTTGCAATCTGTTCTTTGGTGATAACTGGGATCTTGTGGAACATTTTTTTGGACACACTTATTTTGTTTGTTTAATTAGATTTTTATTTTAAATGTATGGCTTTGTCTTCAGTTACAGAACACCTAGTATATTCTTGACGTGGCCGTATTGCTGGCCAGTAGGGTCCATCTGATGGCAGATCAGAATCAGGGATGAAAATGATTTCTGTCCAGTAGCCTGATCTTTCCCTAAAGATGGGAACAACTGCTCAGGCACTGAACCTCCCTGCCAAAAGCCAAATTAATAAATAAAATAAAGGAAGGTGACAAGCGTGCGTCCTGGTGCTCAGGGACGTGGGTAGCCGAGTGTGTGGGCAGGAGTGAGGTGCCTGGTTCCTGCTGGGGGAATGGACTATGGGGGAGATGCTGAACAAAGGGATATGCTTCCTGCACTGCTAAAATCGTGAGCACCCAGACCTGAAACGGAAAAAGGATAAAAAAAACCCCAAACTAATATAAATCACAAGTCCTGTTAACAGGAAAAGGTCAGTGTAGTGTCACGTTGTGGATAGCACTGTACCTCTTGTTCTTTCAGCGCAACTGGGGATTTCATTCCCTGCATCATGTGCCATGCCTGGTGCTCGTGGCCATGTGTTGTTGAAATCTAAGACAAGATTTCTGTGAGAAGCCTCTTCCTTCCGCAGTGGTGCTGTCACTAAGCAGTTGTTCCCTCTGACATCTGGCTTGTCCTTTTAATTCCTGCTCTGCTCACAAGCCTCTGCCAGCTGGTGGCCTGACTGGGGAGGTGTTCGCAGGTGACACAATTGTGCAGAGTGTGACCTGGATGAATATATTGTTGAATGTCTCCTGGACAAAAAAATAGCTGGAAATGGTCTTTGATGCAAGCAGCTACATTGCTCTGCAGCTGAGGCAGTTGTTGGGTGGCAGAAGATATTTAGAACATGTTCCATGTTTGGGTGTGCAAATAGTTCCTCAAGGAGGAGGAATACAATAGGTTTGGTATAATCCAGTTTACCTGCAAGTTTTTGTTGGTTGTTTTTTTTCTTTGTCGAAAAACACATGAACATCCTGATGTGTCTGGGAACAGGTGGCATCCATACAGTATCCTAGAGATTCTGTAGTTTGAGAAAAGGTGTCATCTGAGAAAAACAAACCTGGAGATTTCTCCTTGGGGAAATCAGCATTTTGCATGCACAGCATTTCCTACAAAGATCAGGTTTTGCACTTACGTCAGTTCCAAAACTGATCATAAGGATATAAACCATCAGGATAAGGCTTTGTTATATGGCCAAACAAAAATAAAAACGTGCCTTCTTTTTGTTTCAGGGATGTTCTGTGGGCAGAAATGAGAGTAGGAAACAGCAGTGTCTTCAGGAGCTCAGGCATCTAGTCAGTGGGAAAAAGTATTCACGAATATTAAACCTTCAGGCATCCCTTCACTTCATGTTTAACTCTCTCTGAGTTTCTATCAACTAATTTGTCATGAGTAGACAATTTAATTTGACCAGAATTGGAAAAAAAAAAAAAAGAAAAATCAAGGCTACAGATTCTAGGAACCCGTTGTGTAATACTAATGAATTACATTATATTATGACAGGTTTGTCACTATGGTGAAAAGCCCTGCACAGGTCACAGGGCTGCCAGAGATCTTTAGAGACAAGATGCACCAAGTTCAAAAGGAAAAAAAAAAATAAAGAGAGAAGATATAAAAAGTTTAGTTTCTTGATGGAAATCAATGTCCTTTCCTTTCAAAAAAAAAAATAATTTTCTTCTGTATTACTGTGTTTAAAATATAATGCAGTGGAGCTCTTACTTGGCACCTTGGCTCATTCTCACGTCACAAGAATGATGCTAATAATTCCTGTTGACTGCTGTGACTTCTGCTGGAGGGAGGAGAGTCCATTTGCTTGTAGCCCTTCCTTTCGAAGCCTGGAAACATTTTCTCTATCTATTTATTTATTTATTTCTTGCTTGTTTGTTTCCAGCAGCAATTTCCCTACCTGCCAGGTGGCTGAAGTGATTCGCACACTTGGTCATTTATCTCTTGTCATAAATTTAGCTCGTAAACAAATAGCTGATGAAATTTTAATCCTAATAAGCTTTCAATTCTAAGGGTGTGTGCTTTGTACACATTGTGTGGCGTAATTTATCTTTATATATGAATGTCTGTCTTAATGTTTCAGTCCACAGCTGCATTTCTCTTTGCACCTTTGCCTCACACTGCATTAAGATTGTGTTTGTACAACATGTCATGCCTTGAGTGTCTGAGATGTTGATGTGTAAGTCTAGATTGCATCACCTTTCTGAGTGCGTACACTGAATCTGCAGTCAGAACTACTTAGTTTGAAGTCTGCTGCAGCTCTACGGCTGTTTATTTGGAAACCACTGACAGTGAAATCGTTTCAGAATAAGAAATCTTTGGTTTCGGAATGTAAAAATAGCTGCTAATTAAGTATTTCTCATTCTTAAACACTGCAAACAGCGGCTTACGTTTTGACTTTATGCTCCAGTTTACTAATTATCTCCTCTTTAAGGAGATGTATGCGAAGGTTTTGGAAACCTTAATAGTTTGGGCTTGTTTTTACCTGAAGGACTTTTCCCTTATCTAAAGCAGACCTGCTTCAAATCAACAACCACCTTCACTATGATGGCTCTGCCCCAGCAGGGTTGCCGTATGGAGCAGCAGTGAGCAAGCCTATGCCTTCTTTTCCCAGGACTCCAAGCAGTACATTGTAGCCCTGTTGTGCCAAACAAACCACAACTGTTGAGCTCTGACCCAAAAAGCATGACTCAAAGTTACTTTGGATTGAGCCTCATTGGCCTAAGAGGACTTGACTTGAGGCCCATGTAGGCCCAGCGTGGTGTTTGTTCTCTGCACATCATGGGCAGTGTTGGGCTTTGGTAGTACAACAAGCCTCCTCTGATGGAGAAACAGGTCAGCAGAGCCCTGGGGTTTGGATGTGGGTGGGAGTTGTTCGGGGAAGAGTGTGAGATGGTTCTAGTTGCTTCTCTATGCAGTCTTTGAGTTTTTCTGCGTGAGTTTCTCTGGTGAAATGGTGTCTTTCTCTGCCATCCTGGCTGTCTGTAGTGAGACAAGCATGCGGACTAGATATTGGAGTCACAGCTGTGACACTAACAGAAGAGAAAAATAGCTGGGAGGGACAAGCAAAAGGATCTACTTGAAAGGTTGGGCTTGTGTGTGTGTGAGGGAGGGAGCTCAGGGTTCGCTGTGCCTGTCATGGCTCTAGGGGCTGGAGTGACACCGAAAGTTGATGCGGAATGAAGTGTGAGAAGAATCCTAAAGAGTAAAGGTCTGGGAAAAGGAAAGGAGTCTACAGGGCATAATGGAATTTGGGAGGAACAGCAAATGAAAAAGCCTCGAGAAGTATAATTTCTTTGTGTTCAATTTAGCCTGTGTTGTAGAAAATAGCTCAGAGGAATCAAACCCCTCCTTATTTCAGAAGATTAAAATCTAAACAGCTGTACTGGGCGGTTCCAGGAGTGGTGTTGAAGGTCTATTTGTCTCTTGCTGTTTTGATTATTTAGAGCTGGTTGTCTTCATCCTGTAGCATCTTACTAGACTTTTGCTGTTCAGAGGAGCTATGTCTGTGTTTCCACCTTCTCTTGTTGCTTGCTAGAAGCCCTGGCCAATGCTTACCAAGCAGATTTTACCAGGATTGCTCCTTCATTTCTAAAGCTTTGGAGTTTAGTGAAGGAAAACTACTTGAACTCTTGGAGACCACTGTGACCATGGTGTTGCACTTTGAGAGGTATCTATAAACCCAGTGGCTGTGGTTCTCATCTTTGTTGGTAGACAAGAATTAATTAGAAAAGAACTTTTATGCTATTGAAATTAAAGTTACAAAAGCAATCTCCAAAACTGGAAGCAAATATGAGCAGGAAAAAAATCTAAGAGTTTTTGAAAAATAGATAGGACTATAAAATCCAAATCTTTGAATCCTTTATTATTTTTTAAACAAACAAAACATCAAAACAAGTCTTTCTTCTATAAAACCTTTATCCTTATTTCAGGTAAGAGTGGTATTTGAACACAGTGTTATTCACATAGTAAAGTGGCAGTTATTTCCTTTTCCTACAAGATTGATTTCAGTAACATTTCTGTTGTTTGCCAAAAATTGTCTGCCTGCCTGCTTGACATCTCTTAAAAGCTTCTGAAGACCTTGCAACGAAAGGCAGTCTATTAAGAATAATAATTATCATTTACACATTATAAGATTCGTTCTACCATGAACTTCAGCAGAACAAAAGCAATTTCAGTGGCTACTGAAATTAGACTGGTGATATTTAAAATACAGCACCTTCCCCTCTTTTTTTGGTAAGGCGGAGGCTACTTCTGTAAGCCCATCTCCAACATGCATACCAAGACAGCACAATTCTCTGGAAGTATTTAGCTATTTTTTAATATTTGTGTAAGTACTGCTGCTTATTCAGAAATCTGAAATGCCAATGAGTGGAGTCCTTATAGCATCCATAGGAACAGACTGCAGTACCATGTCTGTTACTGGTGAAACACAGACATGCAGGCAGATGCAGAAGCAGAAGAATTTTGATCACTAAAATATCTAGATGGCAGCAAGTGCGAGTTTAGTAGTGTTAGCAGTGCAATTTTAACTACTCTTTGAAGAGCAATTATTTTTGTTGTTGTGGTTTGCCGTGTTTTCTGTCGGTGTGTTGTGATGTAACAGACCCGGGTATGCAATCATCAAGACTGCTAGTGCTGCCTGCTTTTCTCCAAATTATACTTCTCTGGGAACACTTGCAGAGAGATAAAAGAGAGACTCTTTCCTTGATGTGGAAGGACTGACTTTCTTCTTAATCCCTGCAATATTCCTTAGTTCATGTTGTCATTTGAGGAAGTATTTCCATAGGTCCCCCCTAACATCAAGCAGTCGTGGGTTTCTTGACTTCCAAAGAGGATCGTGTTCTTGCAGAATGAAGGAATAACACTTCTCTTGTTTAGTTCTGTAGTTTGGATAGATGTGTTGTTTTGGGGTTTGTTTTTGTTTTACCAATCTGCAAAGACAGTATAACTATTATTCTTTTCACATGGGAGGTCTGCAAATGAAATCTTGTATCGAAGGAGCCTGTGTTAGAATAGAGTTGGAAAGAACATAGCCTAATTTGCTTTAGTTCACCTGCCAAAAATGTTTCAATTGAAGGCATTCTTCTCTAGAGGATAGGGGGAAGGTTAGTGATAAAGCCTGATTGTTTAGTAATTTTCTGCCTATCAATCCATAGAAGTCAATTCCCTTTTTAAAGATGACAGCAATAGTTTATGTCATTATTTTTTTTGCAATAGTTGCTATTTAAGCTAACATCTTTGCTAACAGCATCTAAACTAATAACTTTGCCAGTCCACTCCATGAAAGTGGGCCTGCAAGATAGATCTGCCTATCCCTCCTTTAAACACCTGGCTTCCTGCAATCTAGACAATTCAGTTTAAAGTTTACATTTTGAATGGCTTTGGATAAACTGATGCTGGACTTGAAGCTTCCCTTTTCTAGGTACCATTGCTTAGGGCAGGCAGTCTGAACTCTTCCAAAACTGAATAGGGAGCTGCAATTCAACAATTAGACTTGTCAGGAAAGATGTCTTTTGTGTCCAGCTTCTTAGACAATGACAGGTTGGTTTAAGTACTCCCCATCAACCTATAGTGCATTGAATAATGTGGTACTATCACCTTCAGTTCCTCATAAAATTTTCTGGCTTCAGCAGCACAAAGGCTTTTTGTGGTGACTTTTAAAGAGTGCCTGACTGAAGTTAGTTGGCTTCCTGGCATCTATTAAAACTAAGTATCAGTCATTGGCTAGCAGTGACTTACATGTCAGAAATTATGACCCTGAAGCTTCAGTTATTAGCTAGAACTTCAGCAGGCATGACATATGTGATAATGAGTACTGAAGGAAAAGGTAATTAGCGTTTCTTGAATTGTATTTATAAAGAGACTGCATGGAGCAACCTGACTTGAACCTGCAAACCAAAGCTGTTTGGTATTTTCATTATGTAAATCACAGCTGTCAGGGGTAAAAAAAAAATCAGGATAATTTGATTGTATTATATGTAATACAACATGTACATACATATTGCCTAAATCCCACAAAGCTTTACATTAGATTTGTTTTCTTTTAGGTTACAACTAACATGGCAGTCAGTGGATTTGACTCGAGCTTTTGTTATTTTTCATTTTTATTCTTCATTTTACTATGTTATATCTTGGATTTAATCTACTTTGAGGAAGGTGGAAGATGTTAACTTCTCAAATAATGGACTATTGGATCATTTAGGCTTTGTAGTATTAAATTAATTTTTGTAGTATTTCTAACATGAGGACAATATGCTACATTCTGTAAGGCTATATCTTCAACTTTATGATAGCATAACTGCAATAACTTTTCAATGCTGTTGGGCCATTTAGATTATCTCCTGATGGAATTGAATAATAGATAAAACTATCCAGCAGGAAGACTTGGATTTTTAGCACCTGCTTCATCTTCCACCTTTAGGCATAAACCAAATTCTGCTAGTTTGTTTTGTTTTTTTGTTCGTTGGTTTTTTTATATATTGGAAGAAGGGGGTTAGAGAAAATTATATCTTGTGGAGATATCCCATATCTTTCCTCCACAGTACAGAAACAAAAAGAGCATGTTCTGAATATATGGTCTCAGTAGTGGCAAGAAGGATCTAGAGGAGAAAGGAATGGAGAAAGAAATCAGGATGATATTCATGTTTGGTGAGTGAAGTAAATATCTGCTAATAGTTGAAGTGTGTTTTGGCAAAGCTAGTTCTCTGATATGGAGGATGTATGTGTGTGTGTGGGGGTGACTTCTTAGCCTGGTTTCCAAAGGAAAAAAAGAAGTTTACATAACTTTGCTGCCTGTTTCTGTGCCTGTCATACATTTTAACTCATTGTCAAATATGTTTCGAGCTGGCCAGATGGGTGGTGATCTCAGTGGTCCTAAAATAGTCTGCCGCAGCCTTTAGCCAAGAAGACCTATGCTCCCTTCCCCAGCACTTGTCTCTGACCTGCTCTGGTAGTGGAGGGGCAGTATGCACTTGCCTGTGGCCCCAGGCAGCTGCCATGTGGCCGGCCAGCCGGCATCCATGCGGGGCTAGATTAACCCCAGCTTGTGGTGCTCGCTCTCACTCCCAGCTATCAGGTCAAATTAACCTTGGTAGGTGTCCCCTACCAGTTTTTAAACGTTGGACTCGGGGGAAGTTGGCAGATGCATGCACAGAAGGCTCCATCTAAGTTTGTGGCTGTTTGCCTGCACTTCATCGGCAGAGGACGATGGATGATTTCTGCTGGCAGGGGGACTGTAGGCTTGATACCTTGTCTCACTGAAGTAAGGCCCATCCTATGAAGAAACTGTGACAAGCATTAGTGGTTTGTAACTTCATCTTCCATGGGGCTAGATCAGTCACTTGGTGAGGTCTGCTCCTTGCCTGGAGCCTGGACCCATGGTGTTGCAGAAAGGATGCCACAGCTTATCTAGCTTTGACTGCTCCCCTGGAAGCTCATCTAGACAGGCATCAGTGAAGATGATGAAGGCCAGGAAGAATCTTTAACACATTGATGTGTGACTGTAGGTCTCTGGGGGCAGAGGTGCAGAGGACAGTTGCTTGAGTGGTAGGATCCTCCATCATCTCCTACATAAAGCTTGATTTAAATGAAAAGTTATTGAGAGCTCAGGAAAAAATAATCCTATTGTGCAAGAAAACTGGGGGCTTTCAAAGAAGGCTCACTTGACCAGGCAAAGAACTACTTTTGCAACCTGAAACTCAGAAAGGCAGTATGCAAAAGGTGGAGCATACAAAACCAAGGACAAATAACAGAGGAGTACTAAAGCATAACTTGGTCACATAGGAATAAAATCAAGAAGAAAACAAAAAAGGCCAGTTAGAGCAAAAACTATCTAAAATAACAAGAGATTCTTAAAGTAGATTGATAGCAAAGGAAGTTCAGGAAAGCTGTAAATTTATCAATGAATAGGAGAGACCAGCTAGTAGATGCTACAGTAGATAAAAATGGAAGCGCTAAATGCTTTATTTGCCTCAGGAGAAAGCCTATTTGCCTGCTTCTGTATGTGCCACCAGTTTTTGAGAGAGGCACAGCCAACAGCTGGAGAGCAACAGGTTAGGGGCCACTTGGAGCAGCTGAGTATATTCAGATTAGTGGGATTGGATGGGAGCTGCTGAGGCTGCTCAGAGAGCTGGCAGCTGTGAGACCACTACAGAAGAACTGTGCAACTGGGGAAGTCTCCAGTGCATGAAAGGTTTTGTGTCTCTAAGAAAGGCAAGAAGGAACATCTGGGCAACTGTAGGCTCATGAACTTAACCTCATGGTCTGGAAAGATGATGGAGTATGTTCTTATTTCCAAACACACAAAGAACAAGAAGACAGAAATAGTCAATGTGTATTTAGCAAGGGCAAATTGTTTTTGACTCACCTTACTGTTGCCTTTGGTGAAATATCTTGCTACAGGGGTGAAGGAGGGTAGTAAATTCAGTAGGGCTTTTGTCCCTGTCTCCCGTAGAGGCTTCATTTCAAAGCTGAAGAAGTGTGGGCTAGGCAAGTGGAATTTTAGGCAGGTTGAAAATTAGCTGCTGAAAGATCAGTGATGCTTTGTTAGTTGGTGGTCCTTAACTCTAGGGCATAATACTGAGGCTGATACTGTTAGGATTTCCATCAACAGGGGTCATGAAGCAAGGTGCACTTTGTTAAATATGCTAAATTACATCGTTGGACATGCTGGGTGGTAGAGCTTCAATCCAGTCAGAAATCAGAAACTCTGAGGACTGGAGCAGCAGAAACCACTTGAAGTTGATTTTGGAGAAATACAAAGTTCAGCACCCGGTCCAAATTAACCCCATGTGTTATGTTGTTATGTTGAATTGAGCATGAGCCATAATTGTGATCTCATTGCAAATATCAGGTACCAGTCTACACTAGAAGCAGCCCGTCAAGGAGACTTTTTAACCCCTCTGCTTAATGTTTCTGAGGCTTCTTGGAATACTCAGTTCAGTTTTGGAGGCCCTCCTCCTAAAGAGGTTGATAGACGAGTTGGAGGGGCACCATTAAGAGGCCTAGCAAAATCGTGAGGGGCTTAAGGAATGTGGCTGCAAGGGAGAGGTTGAGAGTGGGGCTTGCATAGTCTAGAACAGAAGAATAGCCAAAAACTTCATCTACAAAGATGTTAAATGTGACCTCTGTCCAGTAGTGTCAGCTGTCAAAAAGAGAGGTGTAATGGCACAAATTGTAACATGGGAATGAGCAGTAGGGCTGAACTTTTATCTGCAGAGGCAGAGAAGCACTGGAAGAGGTTGTCCACAGAAGTGGTTTAATCTCTGTCCTCAGAGGATTTTGAGACTGCTTTGGACAGAGCCATAGCTGCCTTTGTCTGCTGTTAGCAATATTTCCCACTTCGGCAGCAGATAGGGCAGGAGGTTCATTCCAGGCATCACTTCTTTCATTCTGTGAAGTCTCAAAGACACGTGGCATTTGGAGACAGTTTGGTTCAAGTATGATGCAAAAAGCTGTAGGAAGCCAGTCTTCATTCAGCTCAGTGCTTTGGTGGTTTGGTTTTATTATGTATGGTATCACAATCCCAGATTTCACAGGTGACTGGAAAAAGAGCTTCTTCACTCTGGGCCATTTGAAATGCCTTCTAATGGTGTACAGAAGAATGATTTCTCTCTCAGTATCAATACGCATCCCTGTAGGAGTGTATTTTTGGCCTCAGGGAACTGGGCTTTCCATGTGGTTCTCTACTCACTGTTGGCACTTAAGCTGAAATAAAGCAGCTCAGCATTTTTACACCTGAGCTGTAATTTGGAAAGTTTGCAATCACTATTTTTTTTATTTATTGGAGACAGATGCTTTTAGGACAGGTAGTTTGAAAAGCTGCGGGTGTTGTCCATGTATTCTGAACTCATCTCTTTTCTTCTGTCAGCGTAGATTAGATAAAGGTCTGAAGTCCCCAAAGAGTGGCTCATTTGAGAAGTACTGCCTGGATTCAGGGAACCTGATGAAAACACATGTAATTCCAAGCTTGACTGCCTTTCACTGTGCTACTACTCCTTAGTCTCATGGTCTGCTAAAAAGAGAACATTTTGATTCCATGGAATGATGGTCAGTAATGGTATTTTGTATACTTTATCTTTTGAGAGACTAAGGAGATAGTCTGAAAGTAAAATGAGTGCAGTCTTTTTGTCCTCTTGCATGTTCTAGATCTGTCTGTGAAGAGCACTCTGTGTGTGCTTGCATGCTTGTAATCAAATTTTTAGTGCCCTGCTTGTTTTTCTTTATACCTTCTGCTTCTATCTTCACAAAAAGCTCCCTTTGTGCACGTGAAATGATTGGCTGTATTCCAAGACAGTGTGCAAGCAATAAAGAGAGATTTTCACTACTTCTTTAAAAGATAAACTGCAGAACTTCCTATCAGTTTAGCAGACATCTTGTTTAATCTCATCACGATGCATGGAGCCTGTTTACTGCTTTAATTAGTGTTTATGCAAATTCTCTGTTAAATCCTATCAGTTACAATCTAGTTTTCATTATCTAGGTAATTATCTTGCTTGAAATATCAAGTGTATCTTTCTGAAGCCATGTTTAATAGCTAAGGAGTTGATGGATATCTGAAATACTCTTTTTAGGGTATGCCTAAATTGTAGTCACACCTTTCTGAATACCACTGAACTAGTTGGCTTGCTTGACAGTAATAGTGCAGTTGGTTGCAAAATCATCTGTTGCTACTATTTATGTGGCTATTCTTCCAGGTACAGAGTTACTGTAGGAGCTAAAGGAGCACACAAGTGATGTAGCAAGAAGAGTAATGTGCAGGGTTGTGGTGGGCACATTGCATGAGCTTCGAATGACCTGGGCTTGAAGGTGTGCTGCATGTGCACTGACCAGACACGCTGTGTATCACCATAATTAACTCAGGGAGTTGAGTAGAGATTTTTCCTTTGGTCTTTGCTTCTAGAATGCTGAAGAGAAATGTGGGATATGGGCAGAAATGGCTCGCAGGTGGTTTTACTGTACCACCCATCCTTGCACCATGAAACCAAGGCTCTGCCTGTCTGGGATGTATTTATATCCTGGGTTCATCTGCACAAAGCATAATTTATTCTTTTTAAAGCAGGAATGATATTCCCAAGAAAGAATATGAATCTGACCTGAGAGTTAACTGGAAATTATAAGTGTCTGTGTTTAGATACATTATTGATGGTGATGACTGCAGTCCAAAACAGCTGCAGAACACGATGTTTTACATTGTCTCTTTATTTTCTGAGCTGTTTGCCTGAAAGGAGAATTTGTAATGCTGACACAGCAGCTCAGAGCAGCATGTTGCTAATATTTTCGTGGCCAAGGAGACTGACACCTATACCCGTTTCAGTGGTGATTTGTTTAATTTTGCTGTAATTTCTTTATGAATTGACTTATTTTTCAAAGCTAAGAATTGTCAAATAACAGTGGTTCTGATTTGGGATGGCTGCTTTTTAATTGCTATGCTTGCTTGTGTAGCAAGCTGAAGGAGAGCACTAGAAATGCTTATGTTGATTCTCTGCTTTTCCTCTTCAT
Organism: Chloroceryle aenea; assembly: GCA_013399075.1. Lineage (NCBI taxonomy): Eukaryota > Metazoa > Chordata > Aves > Coraciiformes > Cerylidae > Chloroceryle > Chloroceryle aenea. The sequence goes on from VWZY01000958.1 coordinate 206,433, forward strand.
CTATCCCATTTTCACTTTGAAGATGAATTACTTCATTTAAAAAAATTAATCTGCTCTGTTAATAATGATGTCATAAAGAAAACATGGTAAATGTTATGAAAGTCTAAGTCTCTAAGGATCCTAAATCTCACTGTCTTTGGCAAGAAATTCTATATGTGATACTTTGCTATGCTGTTTATAATCCACAGTCTACTGGTGTATGATGATCTTGCAGCTCAGAGGGCTGGCTGTAATGCACAGGGTATCTTTGGGGTTTCACCTGTGTTTGGTACCTTTCTGGCATTGTAACCAAGTGCTTCTTAAGTAGAATTAGCAGTAGTGGAGTCTGTAGCAACAGCTGACTTTGAACCTTCTCTGACTCCTACAAGGACATCTTTTATTTTGATGGATAATATAGTAATTTTAAAAATTAATGTCATATCAACTGGGAATGGGAGATGGGTGTAGGAGATGGTCACTATGTACAATAACGTTTGGGAAGTTCAGGCTTTTCTGTCAGAAACATGGGAGTAGAACTGCCTGCTCCGTACAAAAGGAATGATGAATTCCAGCAAGTAAGGAATTACCTTCTGATTTTCCTCAGTTCATGTCCTTTTTTCATATGTATTCCCACACTGGAAACTGGAGTTTGAGTTCTGGCCCATTTTACTGGACAGAATATTATTTTTATGCTGGTATAGTCACTGGTGCTTGTGGCTTTATTATCATGGTCTTTGGTGAAGAGCAGAGCTGTAGGAAGCAACAGTCTTTGAAAACAACTCAGACAACATCTGGAGGATAAGGACACAGAGCTGAAAACAACATATTTTAAACACACAAGAGGAATTGTGATGACTTCTACAAGCCAGCAACACAAACCCATCCATTTGTACTCTCCTGTCTGCTCCTTGGGTTGGGCAGAGTGTTGTTTGAGTTAGCAGTTGTTACTGATGCTACCTAGTGCATTTTAAAGAGACACAACGTTGCCCGAATGTATGCATCAATCCATACATCAGTGTAGCTTCTAAGTCCATAGTAATATTGAAATAGAAAATAGAAGGTTTTTTCCCTGTACAACAAGGTACAGAAGTTGTTTTGGTTTTTTTTCTTGTCCAGCCTAGTTTAGATATTTTACTTTTCCTTCCTTCATTAATCAATAAGAATATGGAAAGAACTAATCATTTCAGTGAGCTAATTCTGACTAAATCCTGTGATGCAGAACATCATGGGAGGCTACTTTTGCCCATCCATTACCAAGCCTGCAAGAGAAAAGGGGGGAAAAGAAAAAAGAAGCCTATATATCATGGATTATATTTTGCTTCAGGCATTCTCTGACCTACTGTGTTATGATTTGGCAGCTACATAAAAAAAATTAAAAGCTATTTGGGTTCTTACCAAATACATTATATAAAAATAGAAAATACCAGTAAATCAGGCTGTGCAATAGCTTTAGATGGGTGATTATTCTGAAGATTTTAATAGTCCAATAAGAACCTAATCTAATTGCATGTTGAAATGAAGTTAAATGTTTTCCAAATAGATTAGAGAAAGGGAATTATGTTTTGGCACTGTGGTACAACACCCTGCTTTCTCATTGAGCACACATTTAAAACCTATATAATTTTGACTAAACAAACACATCCCAAAGGAAATAATATAACAAAATGATGATAATTCCAGGTTGCCTACTTAGGGAGAGGATCACTGACTGTAATGCCCCCTCTCCTGGGTGTATCTGCAAGAGCCAGCTACCTCTTTGTTTCCCAGTGATGGCCTCTGAAAGTTCTGACTGAAGTTTAAAGCAAGCCTGGCTATAACAAGGGCTCAGGGGTACGTTTGGAAGAGTTACACGAACACTGTCTAATCTTTGTGCAGCCAGGAGTGTGAGACTGGAGTCAGTAAGGACAATGATCCTGGAGACCCTTTTGGTAGTTGATGGAGCCTCCAAATCAATTTGGTGCCTGTGGAGCAGACCCTGAAGGACAGAGGGCTGCAAGGGCTGTCAGGAATTAATCCCATCCTCCCTTCAGGCCTTAGATGAGGAGCATTATTGTTGGAAGCAGCAATTCGGGTCAGAGCTTTTTGGTGGCAAGACAAGTATTGGATAAAGCACCTGACCTTCAGATGGATAGGATCTCCTTGATCTTGTCACTTCCCTGGCCATTTTATGTCAGTACCTGAAGCCCCCACTTGTGACCTGCAGGAGGGGGAACACAACACCTGGTACAAGCTCACCTGGTGGCCATCCTGCCTGTCATTTAAATTAGTGATTCAACAGCTAAATGGGCACGAAATGAGGTGCTCCAAGGTAGGATGCAGAATTATATGCTTTACATCTATCATGTCTATTGTCCTCTCCACATCTCTCCAAGTATAACTGTGAAATAAACATCCATGCCCATCAGGAACTAACTTATGCAAGAAGATTTTATTTTGAACAGGGGAAAACTAAGCCTTTCTCCCATCTGAATGTGAAGTCCAAGCTAGGACATGTCTGGGGAGGCAAAGAGTAATTGCAACCTTCCCTCACTCTCCTGCTCTGTTGCTTCTGATTTTATTTCATATTATCACACTTTAGGTAAGCATGTTGTAGTTTACACAGCAGTCATAGAAAGATGTGTTTTGTTTTGTGCCTGAAATGGCCTAAGGGAGCATTTTGAAAAGAGCTACTCCACTTGCAGCAGATGCAGGTATAGTCTCCTCCAGGACCAGTGGAGCTGGTTTGGTGCTTTCCTGCTTGGTGCCCACTGAGCATGCCACTAACATGGTAGAACTTTTGATGAATGAATTTATAAGCTTCTCTGATATCAGTGTTCTGAAAGTGTCACAAGAAGAATTGCTGAAGTTGAACGTCTGCGTTTCAGGCAGCGAGATGTGAGAGCAGGGAGATGGAATAGTTCTCTGCAGATGCCCTAATTTTTGCATTAAAACTTGGTAATTTAAAAGATCTACAACCCCAAGGGATTGGTTAAATGTACTATATTACCATTGTCTTTAAAAGCTAAGATAGGAAATACTCTTTTCTCTATGCTTTATGCTAAGTATTAATTACAAAGAGGAGGGTTGAGAAGGAAAGTGGAGAAAAAGGTGTAGAAAGGGAAGAAAAAGTCTTGAAAATATTGTATTTTGTTTGTTGGTTTGGTTTTTGGGTGTTTTTAGGAGGGTTGTGTATTTTTCATTTATGAATGGGAAGGTTTCTCTGTGAGTGGTTCCTTTAACTAGTCTGGTAATGTCTGTTTCCACAGATTATTTTAAATTAAAAACAAAAAGCAAAAGGAAAAGCCAAAGAATGAAAATGAAACTTCTATTTGTGAGGAATATTGAACTCAGGATGTATGATTCCTGGGAAAAAACCTCAAAACATTAATTCTGTTAGTCTTACTAAGTCTTACTATATTAATTACCACAGCAGTGTCTGGTGTTAGATACTCTTGAGTTAAATGTGCTTTTATTTTTATGTATGCTGGTTATCTTAAAAGCTAAAAGACATTCTTTAAATCTGCTTAGAAAAGTCCTTGCCTTTACTACAGGCTACATATTTCAAAAGGGGCTCTTTCCTGTCCGTCTCATCTTTTCTTTGTGTCTTCACCATGACCTCTCTGGTTTAAAAAACCCCAACACCACAAAACAAACCTACCTCGCACTTAGTGCTTAATAGAAACAGCCTGTTCAAGCTGCTTTTGATTACTTCAAGGTTGAAAAATAAGTTTGCCTTCCTCTGACAGAAAAACAAAGATGTAAAAATCAAAAGTACTCTTAAGTTCAGTATTAAAAAGCAGGTCAGAGAGATTCAATTCCTTTTCTATTTCAAAGGGACTCTTTTTTAGTACTTTCTCAAAATATTGCTTGGAGAATCATGTTTTCTGAAACTTCTTTCAACTGTTGTTTGTTTTTCTGGCTTCTATCCTGGTAAACAAAATAGGATAGACACTACGACTCACTTCCATTTAATTATTTCTTTTTCCACTTTACCAGTTGTCATGGTTTGGGGTCAGGGCAGCCCCTTTGACTTATACAGATGCTCTCTGTGAACCCCCCCCCCCTTCCCAAAGGGGAAGAGAAAGGGAATAATTGAGACAGGCTTAGCAATTAGAAGAGGAAACTAGAACAGCTTGAATGAAAATGGAAATAATAATAATAGAAATGGAATGTACACAAATACATGCAAAACCAGTATGGAACCCAACCCCCTGATGGTAATGATGTCACTGTCACCACTGATTCTGTGGAGCAGGAACCAGGAAAATCCCGGACTGGCCCCTGTGGAAGATGGGAACAGTGTTCAGGAGCTGGGTTCTGGTACTGGATTAAGGAACACATGGATCAGGATTGAAAGCAGAATGGACAGAGGCCTGTTTGGATACCAGCCATTGATGAGGCAAGGAAGAAGGCAGAAAAAAGCCTGAGTCCCACGGGACCCTTGTAATCTCTTAGCTTTATACTGAATATGAGGTCTATGGGCTGGAATCCCTCGTTGGTCAGTTTGGGGTCACCTGCCCTGTCCTCTCCTCCCTGCAGGTGCCGCCTTGCATTTTCTGCACCCCCCAATGTGGTGCACAAGGTCCAGCAGTGGCCGTGGTCTGCACCCCAACCCTTGGTAGTGACTCTGACCATGGGGTGTTCTCACTGCCAGCAGTGAACTACCAGCACTGCCTGGAAAAAACAGGCTGCTGACTTCAGGCAGTGCAGTGAGTTAGAAGAACTGAGCTGGAAAGTAAAATCACTGAGCAGAGTTAGTTCTGTTCTGACTTAACTCAGGACACCAGAATTCCAACTTTTGGCTAGCCCAGAAACTGGAGAAAAAAACAAGAAAATGGTGGGCAAGAACAAAGAGGAAACCTTTCCTTGCTTTACATGACCGAAGGAAAAATGTTAACTTTCTACTTTTCAGAAGCTAACTAGAAGCTTTTTTTGAAAGCTGCTTGTGTAGGCTCTACTTTTTTTCTTTTTCTTTTTAAGTTACTAAGAATTTAAGATAAGGGAATGAGAAGGAAAGTTCAAAGAGGATCTTTCAGCCTGTGATTCTGTACCTTCATCTGATTTTTGAGATATGAATTTGTTATTTTTTATTACCAAAGGGGTTTTATGTTTGTTTCAATGAGTTCCTTTCAAAAACCACAGTAAAACAGAAGCACTTTTCTGAGTTAGTAGTATTATGGGGGATAGCTTTTTTTTGCAGGTTCTGTACGTAGTGTGTTGCCGATGACACCATGAAGGTACATTTTACTGTTGTTCTACAAAAATTAAGAAATCCATTACCTTCAATGTGCTTGACTGATGAGCCTGCTGAAATGATTCTATTCGGCACATACCAAAGTTTAATAAAGAATCACAGGATCATTAAGGTTGGAAACAACCTTCAAGATCATCAAGTCCAACCATCTACTAAATATTATCAGGAACACTAAAGGATTTCCTGAAGTGCCCCATCCAGAGATTTTTTAAACTCCTCCAGGGATGGTGATTCCACCACCTCCCTGGGCAGCCTGTTCCCAGGCCTTGCCAGTCAGTAAAAAAATTTTTCCGATTATCCAATCTGAACCTCCCCTGGTGCAACTTAGCCCATTTCCTCTTGTCCTATTACTAGTCACCTGGGTGAAGAGACCCACCTCACTATAACCTTCTTTCAGGAAGGTGTAGAGAGCTGCAAGATCTCCTCTCAGCCTCCTTTTCTTCAGACAACACAACCCCAGATCCCTCAGGCACTCCTGATAAGACATTTTCTCCAGACCCTTTACCAGCTTCATTGCCCTTCTCTGAACTGCTCCAGCAGCTCAGTGTCTTTTTTTATAGTGTGGCACCCAGAACTGAGCACACTACTCAATCTACAGCCTCACCAGTGCTGAGTACAGGGGCATGATCACTTCTCTACTGCTGGCCACACTATTCCTGATACAAGCCAGGATGCCGTTGGCCTTCTTGGCCACCTGGGCACACTGCTGGCTCATGTTCAGCCAGCTGTCCACCAGCACCCCAAGGTCCTTTTCTGATGGGCAGCTTTCCAGACACTCCTCCCCAAGCCTGTAGTGTTGCTGGGGTTGATGTGTCCTCAAGCTCGGCCTTGTTAAACCTCATGCGGTTGACCTCAGCCCATCAATCCAGCCTGTCCAGATGCCTCTGCAGAGCCTTCCTACCCATGAGGAGATTGACACACTTGCTCAATTTGATGTCATCCAGAAACTTGCTGAGGGTACTTTCAATCCCCTTGTCCAGATCATCACTTAATATCTTAAACAGGACTAGCCCCAAAACTGAGCCCTGGAGAACACTGCTAGGGGCTGATCACCAGCAGGGTTTTGCTCCATTCACAACAACTCTGTAGGATCAGCCAGCCAGTTTTTAACCCAGAGAAGAGTGCACCCATCCAAGCCCTAAACTGCCAACTTCTCCTTCTGGCCCTTCTTGTAGGTTGGCATCACATTGGCGAGCCTCCGGTCATCTGGGACCTCCCCTCTTAACCAGGACTGTTGATAAAACAATGGAAAGAGGTTTGGTGAGCTCCTGTGCCAGTTTTCTCAGCACTCTTGGGTGGATCACATCCTGATATAGCAAAGTAGTTTGATACTAATTTTAAATACATGTTTCCATACTAGCTGTCAATGAGTGTCATTAATCTTAGCATCTAAATATTCAAATGTCTCTATTACTTCTTTGTCTGTTCTCATGTTTATATTTATCTCTAGAATAATTAGCAATTAAAGCTAGGAGCTTTTATTAAGTAATAGGGAGTCATAGTATGTCAGTGTTAAATACAGGCCAGGTCTTTATTTTTTTAATGGAATGTTTCATCTCCAACCTTACTCTTGGCTTGGAAATTGGCTACCTCCCCACTGATGCAGGCAGCACAGGAGCTGCTTCAAAGGACAGTTTTCTGCCTCCAGCCCAGCGTGGCTGCTGGTAGGAACCTTGTACGTATGCTGCTCAATGTAATAGTTTCTGCTTCGGGAATCAATTGCTAGCCACTTGGTGAGTCTGTTTTATTTCAGAATTCAGTAGTACACATTTCTGTCCAGTTGGAGTAAGGCTCTCAAAGAGTAAGGAGTATTTTGAGGGACAGATAAGGATTATTTATTTTGTTTTGTTGAAGAGAGAACTTTGCACACAGCCACGGCATGTGAAATCATACCCGGCAAGTGGCTGAAGAGTGCCCCTACTCTCTGAAATTAGCTCCATCTTCCCGGAAGAGGTTTCAGGGAGTTGTTTTCTCTTGAAGTGGGAGAGGAGGGGAGAAAAATGAATGCAAGATTATGGTTGATGTTCCTTCTGACAAATGTTCCTGCTGTCACCCTTGGCCAAGCATTTAGCAGAATTTATGACTGTAGGTTCAAGAAACATCTTGCAAAACATCAGCTGAGATCTCTTAAGATTTTTCCAGTGCTGGGGAATAAAGCAACAACAGTTCACACGTACAAACAAAAGATTCATTTAATTCTAGGCTGGTTCCATCATGAATGCAAAAATTAAAAAAAAAGCAAATATATTCAGGTGGAACTGGAAATAGTGTGGGAGGAGCAAGTTTTTATTTTCCATGCAGTAAAAGTTCCCCAGTCCCTACCTGAAGGCCAAACAGGACTCAGATATTCTGGGAATTTCACCATTAATCATAGAATGGTTTGGGTTGGAAGGGACCTTTTAGTTCCATCCCCCTGCACTGAGCAGGGTTATCTTCAACTACATCAGGTTTCTCAGAGCTCCATCCAATCAGACCTTGAGTGTTTCCAGGGATGGGTCGTCTACCACCTCCCTGGGGAACCTGTTCCAGTGCTTCAGCACTCTCATTGTAAAAAATGTCTTCCTTATATCTAGGCTAAATGTCCCCTCTTTCTGTTTAAAACCATTACCCCTTGTTCTGTCCCAACAAGCCCTGCTACAAAGACTGTCCCCATCTTTCTTATAGGCCCCCTTTAATTACTTAAAGGCCACGATAAGGTCTTCCCAGAGCCTTCTCTTCTCCAGGATGAACAATCCCAACTCTCTCAGCCTTTCCGCACAGGAGAGGTGTTCTATCACTCTGATAGTTTCTGAGGCCCTCCTCTGGATTCATTCCAACAGGTTTATGTCCTTATGCTGAGGATTCCAGAGCTAAATCCAGTACTCCAGGTGGGGGTCTCACCAGAGCAGAGGGGGAGAATCATCTCCCTTGACCTGCTGGCCACTCTTCTCTTAAAGCAGCCCAGGATACAGTTGGCCTTCTGGGATGTGAGTGCTCATCCTTGGCTCATGTCTAGCTCTTTATCCACCAGTACCCCCAAGTTCTTCATGGCAGGGCTGCTCTCAATCCCTTCACCCCCTTGCCTGGATTGATACCAATGACTGTCCCAGCCCAGGTGCAGGACCTTGCACTTGGCTTTGTTGAACCTCATGAACTTCGCATGGGCCCAACTTTCAAACTTGTCAAGGTCCCTCTGGATGACATTCCATTCCTCAGATGTGTCAACTGCACCACTTATCTTGGTGCAGACATGGCCTGTAGGTTCCCACATCTTAGTAAATAGTGATAAATATATTGATTGTATATCCTGAGATTTTTACTCATGAACAGAAGTTGTGAAACAACCCATTTTCAGCTAAGCTACATACAAAGTAAATTCATATTTTATTAACAGATTATTGTATTAATTAAGAATATTTTGTGTGCAGTTTGTACTTTTTCATGTCCTTCTTCAAAACTGACTAACTGAAGAATAAAGCCTGACCCTGCAAGATGTGCAAAGTATCTCATGAACTCTGGCACTTTCCACTTAAAAGGACTGCTCAGTGCAGTTAGTATGGAAATGTGAATGCATTTAGACACGCTTGATTGCTACCTTTGTTTAATGATATTTAAAAATACCCATGAATATAAAACAAGAGGAAAAATGCTTGTATTTGTGAATATTTATAAAATTTCCTAGGTTAAAAAAATTGCTTTTTAGAGGATTTCACAATTACAATTTGATGTCCAACAGTCAGACCCATGGTTATTTTTATTTTCTTAAGAACAAAAAAGGAAGGCCCAAGTAGAAATCAAACAGAATACAAGAGCCCTGCTATGCAAACTAAATGAATAGTTCTTTTGCAATTAGTTCAGGGTTTTTACCTATTTAGGTTAATGAACAAATGCAAGAAAAATACTAAAGAATCCCCAAATGACCTGTTGGCTCAATTGCTGTTAAATAGTGATAATTCAAACATTAGGTGCTACTCATCTTGCCTTCTGACATTTGAGTTGCATTTCCTTTCAGGGTATGAAAATGGAATGTTTTCCTTTAACTTCCTTGCAAGAAAGTGGAGAGGAGAGCAGTAGTTTTGAGAGCTAGTATGCTTGAGAGACTGCGGAGCAGTTGTGGAGCAGCAATCAGTCTTGCATATTGCAGTATCTAAGTGGGTAATGGTGATTAATGTTCAGGGGGGTGCTGTGTGCTATAGAAATGATGCCTCTTCCTTTCAATCTGTATGCAGATAAAGTCCCACAAAAGCTGTAAGGAAATCAGGCCGATTTGCTTTGGCACAGCCTTGTTAGCACTGAGATTTCTTATGTGCAGATTGTGTCTACTGCTTACATGAAGGGTTTGGGGCTTTTTTTTATGATGTTTAGACCCTTTATTTACTCTTCTCTTTGCTGGAAAGTTGCCGACATGGTGAAAAGTGTTGGGGGGTTTTTGAGTATGGAGTGGAGAGAGGTGGAAAACCACTGCTGCTGTGTGGGTTAATTCCCAAGCAAAATGTTAACATAGTCACATTTAAAGCAGATGACTCATTTGAAAGGAGGAGAAGCTAGACTGTATGAATGGCCTGTTGGTTGCTATTTTTTTTTAAATACACTTGTATGTATCTAGTATAAAGGGTGATTGTCACAAGTACATATGCAGTCTGTCTAACATGCTTTAACACGTACATGTAACTGGAGAGATTAGTTGAATGGAGACATGGTTGCAAAATGAAGCTGTTAGGAGAAATCTTTGCCCCAAAAAAAGCAGATTTTATTATGTTTTACTATGTTGAGCATTGGAATCTCTTTCTGTGAAGAGCTAAAGGCAGCTGAAGAAGTCCGGGGAAAGTCGGGAGCCCATGAGTGGGGAACACAACACAATGCAGGAGCCTGGCCCGGGTGGGAAGACTTCTCTGAAGTTACTGCATGATGTCCTGACCCCGATGGCAATATGCAGTGCTTATCTTTCTATTAAATCTGGTGAGGGCCATCCAGTGGGACTAGACTATTGAAACGTTGCTGTATTACACTATTGCCCCAGGCTGCAGCAACTCAGCTAAGATAATTTAGCTGTTGGTACTGCTGTGAGTTAATGCATTAGTTGCCTGTTGGTGAAACATGACCATTTTAATCTATCTTTTAGGAAATTATAACATTTTAAATTAAACCTATTTTTCTCTTGATGTCTTTAACTTGCGGAAGCAAAGAAATCCCAGAAGCTGTAAGGGAAGGCCAATTCTGTTGATCTGCAATAACTAAAGTAGTGATAACAGCATGATGGGACCTGCCAATTACAGTAAATATTCAAAGCTGGCTAAGAACAAATCAGCTTGAGGAAGAGATAATCAGGCATTTGACTGTTCCAGAAAATTGTTCTATATTGCCAGTAAAATAAGTAACATGGCATTGCACTGCATGGATTACAGATTAGTTGTTTTAAAATCTCATAAGTAATAAAATTGTCAAATAGTCAACTGTTGTCTGAGGAGCTTTTGAGGCTGTTCAGGCTCCTCTGGTAAAATCAGATTTTTAATACCCAGAACACAAAAAACCCCAAACCCTTAGAAATTAACCAATTACCTTTCTGTACTTTTGAAAAACATACATTTTGGTAAGTACCAAAGTGACATCAGTTATATTATTCCTGTACAACCTTTACTCAGAACTACCAGCGTTCAAAGTCATCACCTCAATAGTGAACAGGGCGCACAATGAACTGAAAACTGGTTAAGTAATAGGTTTCAAAACATTAACAAAACCCACTGTTGGAGAGGTGTCCCAAGAAATACGCAGTTATGGAGCCTTGGCCGAGGGCAGGTTGTGAGCACCGCTGTTGCAAAACATGAGAAGTCCCTGATGTGACTTGATTAGCTGTCGGTGTGCTGACTATAGCAGGTTGTTGTACCTGAGTGGCCTTGTTGTCTCGGCACTCTGATTGCAATCAGACAAGTGCTCCTGCACAGCAGACACAGTTACCCCTCTTTTGGAATGAAGGATGTTGAGCAGGCTATTCCAATGCCTGACAACCCTTTCAGTAAGGAGATAAAGGAGAGTTTTGTAATTTAGTTGTTTCGTTTTTTTGTACAGAAAGACCTCACGCTATCAAATAAATGAGCAATTTTCCAAAGTAACTCAATATTTTGTCTGGAAGGTTTGTGAAAATGGAGATGATTTCCAGGCTTATGTTGTGGGAACAATAGAATTAAAAATAAATCAGCCTATTCTTTTTTTTTTTTTTTTAATTAATTCAATATGGTATAATTTTAGTTTTCTGTATTTTTTAAAAATACTCCAGTGTTTCTCTCTGTAGAAAATGTCAGCACCACACTAAATAATTGTTCAACTGAGTAAAGAAGGATAGGCTTTTTATATATCAGCAGCACCAAACTGCTACTATATATTTACAGAAAATCAATGAGAAAAATTTTGCTAGAGCATTGTCATTTCCCATAGGTAGTCAAATTTAATTTTCTCCAGTCCAAATGCCAGCCTGGACAATGTATGTAAGACTATGTACATCAAACCACAGAGTGTATATTAATATAAATCATAGAGCAGTAGTTATGTGAATTATATAATGTGCCTAATAACAGAAGTTTGACAGAACTTTTCTGGGGCTTTTTTCTATATAATTTGACTTATTTGAAAAGGTGATGACTTCCAAGAGCTCCTGACTTTTAAAATCATACTTAACCTGTTCAGTGGTGTCCAAAGCATATTTGGGGGACTCAACTCAAACATTTGTCTGTTCTATGTCAGCATCTCCTTTGCTGTGGGTGAAAATCTTAATGCCCTTCTCGATATTTCTGTGTAAAACACACTCATGGCTGTTACTACTTTGTCCTCTTTTAGCTTAAAATACCCATTAGTTGNNNTCAAAGGTCTATTCCAGCCTCTGTGATAATTGTGTGTGTGATTCTGTGTATAAATGACAGTGCCTCTTGTGGCAACCTGCTCCACTGCACCATTTCATCACAGGGAAACAGTTTCTTTCCTGTGTTGGGGTCCAGAACCAGATACAGCGTCTAGATGTTCTGTGATCTGTGCCATGCAGAGGGGGACAGTCCCTTTCCTTCATCTCTAGCCTGTTCCCCCTTGTTCATACATCCCAACAGCTGCAGGATGCCTTTGTTACCAAGACAGAGTTGTCACCTCCTCCAGATCATTGATAAAGATGTTAAAGCGGACAGGTCTCAGGACAGACCCCTGCAGTTCTCCTCTTGGTGGTGGTCTCTAGGTAGACTACAGTTATGCTCTAGTCTTCTCTCTTTCTCTGCCATCTCTCTGGATATTGTGGATGTTGTTAATAGTAATTATAGTTGTACTGCTTTTTTCCCCTGTCCTTTTTTTTTTTTTTTCTGATGGAGTCCCTTCCTGTACATGCAATGCAGATAGAATGGAAGTAACCAAGCAAGATTTACGCAGGAAGGTTTTCCACACTGTGGCTCCCATGCTTGTCTTTCTCAAAACATGAATTATTTGGTGCTGTAGAGGAAGTAGGATAATGGAATTATTTCTGGAAGGACAGATCACTGTGATCACTCTGAGGTCCTTCATTGCATGCTTAAGCCATTTGGGCCGTAACAGCCTTTATCTCCACGCTGTGCTCTTTTAAGTGGGCACCAGACAGGCTTTACTGAATTGGTACTTGGCTTTCATTTTTCATGATTATCTGCTATTGGGCTCCTGTGTTTTGTGCTAGGGAGAAGGAGAAAGCTGTGAAAGGCTCTAAGATGACAGGAACTTACACGTGAACTTGAGAGAAATACTGTAATTTCTGGGTTTTGACAGTAGAGAGAGTTGTTTGCTACCGCCACGGTGCCTTTGAAAAGGTGTGGAAAGGATGGGTTTTTTTCCATTTAGGTTTAATGGCTATTATGGTTATAGAATTGCTATAAAAAAAAAAAAAAATAGTCGTGCTCTCATTTAATGATTTGAGTTCCTCGTATCTTGATGAAATGACTGAATATAAAACCACTCTGGTTCCATTACAAGAAGTAATGGCAATAATTTACTTGACTGTGAAAGTCAGAAAATTGTTATGAAAACAAAGAGAAAGTTAAACCTAATTTTTGTACAGTGCTAAATGTTGAATTAAGGGTTAGATTTATACAAATAAATAGTTAAATAATTCTGTAAACACATTAGCTATGAGGACAGATGCAGGGAACTGGACTTTCTCAGTTTGGAGGAGCAGAGATTCCAGGAGGATGTACTAGCCACCTGCCAGTACTTAAGTGCGAAGAAGGCAGAACTGAACTTTTTACTGATGCATGTACCTTAAGAATGAGAGATTATAGTCAGAAATAGAAGGAGAGGTTCAGACTAGACATAAGGCAAGAAAGCTTTATTGTGAGGATAATTAAGCAGCAGAGGAGGTTGCCCAGAGGCTGTGCATTTTCCATCCTTTGGTGCATTCAAGACTAAACTGGATTAAGACCCTGAGGAGAAACCTGGTCTAAATTTACCTTGACCAGTAGGCTGAACTAGAGACCTTTGTACATCCCTTACAACCCAAATTGCTCTCATAGTGGAATAAATGTTCTTTATGCAGGAGTCATGTGAGCCTGACTATAAACTGCATAGGCATTTGGCTCGAATGAGATCTGCAGTCCATGCCCTTTGAAAAAGCCAGTTCCTCCACAGCCTTTTCTCATCTTTTCCTCCATGCTTAATAGATGCCATTTTCCACCAAACTGGATGTCACTGGGTTCTGATTTTTAGTGCATTAAAAAATAAAAATGAACCTCAGGGTCAGAGTGTGATTCTGCCACTTTGAAGAGTCAGGGTATTTCAGCTCAAACCCATCTGGTTCTCAATATTGACACTAATTTACATTTATAGACTTTAAATTCTTCTGTAATTGTTAACCTCAGCATATTATGTATAGCAGCACCATTAGTCATTATTATAAAGGATAATTTCATGTTGAATGGTGTGGCAGTTCATTTGATTCTCAGCTAGTATCATTTGCTGTAAATTCAGTATTCCTTTTCTATGCTTTTTTTAAATCAGTTTTACAGTGAGTACATCTCTTTCTTCATATTAACCATGTCACTGGCTTCTTTTCCCACTTCTTTCTCAGTTTTCCCTTTTATGTTAAGTACAGCTCTGTGCTCACTTGCTTCTCCCAGTCTTTGGGCTTAATTTTCCCCTTTTTATTATTATTCCATGTCTCAGGAACAGAATTAAGACTCAAAATGGAGTCAAGCGCCAAGTGACTTTATTTGCCCAACAAAAAGTTTGCAAAGTGGAGAGAGAAAGGAAAGAAGGGAAGAAAAGGGTCAGTTGCAATAGCTACTACTATGGATCTGTGGCATCCCATCAGTCCAATTCGTTTCCAAGTCCAGTGTGAGAATGTTCCATCCAATGTTGGTTGTCCCTGCTCTTTTATTGGGTTGTCCTGTTGAATATTCATCCTCAATTGTTCTGCTTAACCACACCTACCACCCAGCGGTGGTACCCATGCCCAGTACCATCTCTGAGGGGTCTTAGTTGGTCTTCAGGGGTCTCTGCTGGACCCCTTGGTGTTCCACGCCCTGGGTCTGGGCACATGTGCAGGGGTGAGGTTGCAGTTTTCAGAGTATTTGAGCTTATAAGGAAATAAGAATTTCTAACTTGTGATCCAGTCATTGCCCAGTTTGTGGTTTGAAGTCTGTCCACACTGATGCAGCAATGTAGAGACATACATCACACAGTCTCTGTCACTGTCTCTGACACATCCCCAGTCCTAGGGCAGGTGGCTGCTGCTCTGCTCCCAGCGCAGCCGTGTCCACCCATCCCCTCCTGCCTGCCTGCCTGTCCTGGCAGCACCTCCTGGGGTCAGGGCACCGAGACCTTTTTCCCAGACATAAGAACATGTGTGGTGGCTGCAGCTCTGGATTTCTGATTTCATTTCATGCACAATTTGACATTTCCCCCCTCCTCCCCTCAGTATTTGCTCTAAGCTTGTTCAGAAGAACTATGAAGCACTAGTAGAATTACAGTTGATTTTCAACAGTGAACACAGAAGGCACAGAGGGCCCTGGGTGCTGTGGCAGTGGGGCAGGATGTACCCAGGCCTGCGATCCTGCTGCAGGGAGTGAGACAGGAAAGGGCACAAAAGAAACTGCCACTGCTTCCCTGTATTGAGTAGGGTGTGAGGCCTCTGGTTAAATCTTCACCATCGAGATGTCTGAAATTCATTACTGAAAATGATGCAGAGCTGACTGGGAAGAAAACTTCCAGGAGGGCGGTAAACCATCTGGGAGTGGAAAGGTACATCCGTGACAGGGCTGCTGGGAGATGACTGGGTTTGGGTCTGTAGCTGTGTCCTTTAGTATCTTGGATCCCATCCAGCAGTGCCAGCTGCACACTCATTTGTGGTTGCTGTGCAGGAGCTGGATCACTATGAACCAGCGGCAACCGCAAGGAACACGGGGGAAGTTTCCGTCGGTCCCTCATCAGAAGCTTTCACGATGCAGTTTCAGGCTGTTTCTGCTCCTGTCCCCGTGGAGGAGATATCCTTTCCATCCCTCCCTGGCAACCCGTCCTCGAAAGCGAGCGCTGAGTGTGTACAGGATCCTCGCTGTCTGACAGGTCTGCAAGTTGAAGCCACTGTCGCTGGCTCCTCTGAGGCAGCACAGAGAGTCTGGCTCATCTTCTGCGAGCTGAGGTGAATCACCTCTCAAATATGCTCTCACCAGCTGTGAAGAGCAACCCAGACACCAGAAACCAACCCTACAGGGGTAGTGGAGGTGCTTTGAACTCCAGCCCTTCCAATAGGCAGCTACTGCTACTTTTAAGAGACTCCTGTATAAACTGGGCTGTAGCATGGAAAGAGAAGAAACTGATGGAAAATTAGCAGAATTTCAGCTAGGTGTTCCGTCACTTTCTGATTTTAAATTGATCTCCTCTGGTGCATAAAGAAGAGTGTGACCAGCAGGTCAAGGGAGGGTCTTCTCCCGCCTTTACTCTGCACTAGTGAGACCACATCTGGAGTACTGTGTTCAGTTGTGGTCCCCCCAGTTCAAGGGGGACAGGGAAATACGAGAGAGAGTCCAACAGAGAGCTACAAAGATGCTGAAGGGACTGGAACATCTCTCTGATGAGGAAAAGCTGAGGCCTGGGGCTGTTTGACCTGGAAAAGAGAAGACTGAGAGGGGATCTCATTAATGTTTACACATGTCTGAAGAGTGGGTGTAAAGCAGAAGGGTTCCCTCTCTTTTCAGTGGTGCCCTGTGATAGAATGAGAGGTAATGGGAGCAACGTGAAACACAGGAATTTCCACCTCAACATGAGGAAAAACTAGTGTGAGAGTGACAGCCTGGAACAGGCTGCCTAGAGAGGTTGTGGAGTCTCCTCTGGAGACTTTCCAGCCCCTCCTGGATCTGTTCCTGTGTGGGCTGCCCTGGGTGTTCCTGCATTGGCAGGGGGGTTGGAATCCATGATCTCCAGAGGTCCCTCCCAACCCCTAGCATTCTATGATCTGTGATCTTCCAATAGAGTTATGATGGTAACAAGGAATTTGGGTAAGTTTATCCTCATCCAGAAGAAAGAATTTGTTGACAAGAAAACACAAAACACAGGTGCCCTCATTCTCTGTGAAATTTGTAATACTCAGGACTTTTAAAGTTATCATTAATCTGTTATTATTACTGTTATTAATAATAACTTCTACCAGGTTTCTGCCATAAGACAGGCTTCCTCAACTCTTTTTGTATCAACTTGTCATGCAGTTTTCTATGTTGCAGAAGATACTTTCTTCTTTATAGCTAATTATATTTGTTTTGGTTGCTATACTGAAAGGCAGTACTATTTTGCAGGAATGGTACCTGTTAATTTGATTCCAGAATTACATACCTCTTAAAAATAAAGCACGACTTACCCCCTTGGTTCACATGCTTGGTGAATTATAGTACTTCTGTCTTGATTTGAGGGTGTAATTCTGTAATTTGACGTTTTAAAAATTTAGATTCTGGAAACACTTCTGGCTCATCTTGCAGAGCTGGAGGTTTCTAGATTGAAGGAGTAATGGGTGGGGGGAAAAAGTATGGGGTTTTTTGGAATGTTATGATTGGGATACAGAGTTACCCCTGCTTTGGTGAGGACAGTTTGCTGAAAGCCTTTGCCTGATTTAGGATTTCCTTGTTTATGCTGCAATCGGTGTTTGTCCTCACTCTGATTTAGGTGATGTCTTTCCCTTGCTAACTTTTGAATATCCCCCTGAACTGAACAGTGTCAGTATCTGACCCATGAGGAGTTTGGAACTGTCTAAGGCAAGGAGAACAAGGCAGCCTAATCAGGTTGTGTGGTTGCAAGTGATCAGCAGAACTTTGTTTTGGCAGGGGGACAATTTTTCAGGCTGTTAACAGTGAAATACATCGGTTTGCATACACAAAACCAGACTGCTTGAAACTGAGATTAGACCTAGAAATTTTAGCCTTCTGGTAGCGTGAAACATTTCAAAACAGGGAATTGGGTCTTTGCAGTTTAGTTAAGAAGAGCACAGAGAGGGGGACAAGTCTTATGAGGAGCAGCTCAGGCAACTGTGGCTATTTAGTGTGAAGAAGAGGAGGCTGAGGGGAGACCTACAACTACTCAAAAGGTGGTTGTAGAGAAGTGGGTGCTGGTCCCTTCTTCCAAGTAACAAGCGATAGGACAAGAGGAAATGGCCTCAGATTGCTCTAGGGAGGTTTAGATTGAACATCAGGAAGAATTGTTTCACAGCATGGTCAAGCAGTGAAATGGGTGGAGTCACCATCCCTGACCATGTTTAAATGCCATATAGGTATGGTGCCTATGGACATGGCTTAGCAGTGGACATACAGAGTAGAGTTATTGGCTGCACTCTATGATTCTGAAGGTCTTTTTCAACCTAGATGATTCTATGCTTCTGTGATGATGGTGCTGTCTTCATGCTATAGTTTTGGTTTTACTGGTGTGTAGAGTTTTGTTTGGCTTATGAGTGGACACATTGCCTTTGAACTGGGTAAAAGCTGACACCATTGGTTTTAGCTAAAAGACTGCTAGCAGCCTGTTCAGATTTTTTATTTATTTATTTTTCTTTTGCAGGTATGTGAATCATTCTGAGGAAAATGTGCATGAGTTTTGAATAAATCAGAACTATGATTTTAGCTTCAGGAAATATAGAAACATGACCCATAATTGTATAGCATTTGCAGGTCATAGTGGAGCTTGTTCCTGAATATCAAGTATTCTTGCACAACATACATTACTCATTACTCCCTAAGTAATAGGGAAATTCATTTTTTAAACATTGCATTACTGGGAATTACTGTTTCATCTGATTATTGATTTATTAATTTATGGATTTTAAAATATGTTAATCCCTTCTTTAGAAACTTGCTTTGTGACAGAAGGTTTTATGTTATAAGAATGGTCTTTCTAGCAGCTTGATGCTGATGTGTCTTCTGCCAGCCTCTTCTCACCTGCCTGCCCTCCCATTTCCAAAGACAACCAGTTGGCCTGCTTTTATTTTTAATTTTTAGCTTTTCCTCTGCTCTTGGTGGGATGTGGTGTAGCATCAATTAAAAAAGCTCATAAATTAACACCGATGAAAATAAAATCTACTGATTTTAGGAAGGAACTGCTTTGAGACCTTCTTGTGTCAAAGTGTCATTCTGATAAAGGTGATATTAGTGCACACTCTCTGGTCAAACACGATTGCAGATGTCCTGAAATAAGCATGATTGTACTGCTCCATTTAGATTCTGTAAATGCAATGATAAATACTTCTGACTGTGAAAGCAGATCACAATTCAGAGCACTGGAACAATATTTTGAAAATTGCAAGGCATTCTCTTATTGCATTTCATTTTTAAACTAAATAGAATTTAAAGTCAGCTTTCCAAATATTTTGCAGCATTTGCTTTTTGGATATTTCTCTTTAAAGTCTAAGATTGGGTTTTCAATCTTCTGCAACAAGTTTGTAATTAGGATACAAAGGTTATTTTTCCCTCTTGCAGAAAGTAAATGCCTAATTTGGGTTTTGGATGCTTATTCACAGACCTTATGTGCTGAATTTCTAATAATAGGTCTCATTTGATGAAGTTTTCTGAACATTAATTTATATATATTTAATAGTAATGACATGAGGATCCTAGGTTTGAGTCCCAGCTTATTAGGTGGATGCCTTGGAATTCTAGCTGGGCTATTAATTTTTCATGTATTTATACAGTAATAAATGATTAATGTGTGTTCCTGCTCTAGACTCTTAAGATATTGAAATGGGGAAATAACAGGTGACACGGAATGTTTTTGACTGTGAAAATGTTTCCCATGGGAGCAATGAAACCTGAAAAAGAGTGAACAGATTTAAAAATCAAGAGTTAAAGAAAATGCTTTAGGTTCTTGTCATTTGAAACAGCTAACAAATATTTTAACTTCCAATGAACATTATATTGTTACCTACAGCTGTAGGAAAACCTAGATATTTACTGTCATGTCAGATAAGATACTTCAAAAACCTTAAGCAAAGAAAAATGAGGGGGTATTTATTTAATTATTTAATATTTGCATTTAAAGGAGTTTCAATGGGAACTTGTTCAGTTGGTATCAGGGGAGTTGCTTTACACGTAGTTTGCTGCTGGGAGTTATTTCACCAGTAGTTCTTCACTCTCATTGCCTTTGTAGGGATGCTACTGGTCTCTGCCAGTTGAGATGGTGCATGGAGCAGCAGTAAAAGCTGTATCTGATAGAACTTTGCTCCACTTGTAGGCTTCTAAGGCATGGACCGTGAAACAGCACACATCCAGGGCCAGAATCCAAAGGCTGCAAATCAAAGAGATAGCGAGGACCAGGATGCTCTAGGCGATGGTTTGTGCCCTTGTGCCATTAATTTTCCACTGCTGATGAGTTCAAATGTATGTGAAGTGTGTGACTAATACAAAGGGCACAATATAAAAGAAGGACATGTTTATTTGCCTCAAAGTGTCATGACAATAAAGCACCTTTCCTGTGCTCAGTCCTTGACTCTTGATTAAGATGCTTGTATTGTTATGAAATCATGGCATGAACTTTTGCAGGTAGCAAGGTCTCTGACAGTACCTTCTGTGAAAGGCTTGCTAGATGACATGTGCTGAAGTCCTACTGACACGAGATAATACCAGCCTTCAGACAAATTTCTGTACCTTCCTGGGAAGTACATCAACTGATTTAAGAAAGGCTTTCTCTTAGCACCAATGTATTTGGTTGCATTATTTCTGTGGGAGGTATGTGCTCTGCTCTTACCATGTTTCCTTGCAGAACATTTTCACTCTTTCAGCTTTCTTTGGTTTTCACTTAATATAGAATCTTATTTTAAAAGTTAGAAACTCTCACACACACTTAGAAAATAATGTCTCTGGTCCCCTGACTTTCTTAGCACTTTGAGGTTCGATGACACACACCTCAGTGTTGGCTGAACTATGAAGCTGTCCCAGCAACATGCTTCTTCAGGAACGCTGTCTTGTAGAGACTCTTTGAAATTTTATTTGGCTGTTGGAGCCAAGCAAACAGCTCAGCAGCATGTCACCTAAACCTGCATTGCATAGGTAGTGTAAGAGATTCACAACATTGTTTTCCCTTACCAAGGCTTCCTTTTTTCTGTGGGGCTCTCTGGAGATGCAACTTCCCTCTTCTGCTTGGGATTAATTCCTCTTCTGTTTGGGATTAATTCGTCTTCTGCTTCTGTCTTCAGTGCACTTTCTGGGAGTCCCTGAATTGGAGCTGTAGCATGGGGTAGTTTCATGCACACACATAAGCACAACATTGTCTTGTACTACCTTTGTAATAAATATGTCTACTCTTTTGGTTTTGAGAATCCATCCTCAGGGATGCAGACTCCATCAAATCTCACTTGTCTTTTTTGGGTATTTCAGTACAAGTATTTAGGATACATCTAGATCAGCAAATGTTTTCTTTGATATTCACAGTATGTCCCAAATTTGATGCATTGTAAGACTGCTATAATATTGGCATGGAGATTTACTGAATAAAAGCTGTTGAACTCTTATTTCATGGCTGTGGCAGAGGGTTTGCTGGATGGGCAGGGTGACATCGTGATGGGGAGTGGCAAGGGCTCAGTGCTTGTGGGGATGCTGCACGAGAGGTGAGGAAGCTGTGTAAGTGGCATGCAGGTCTCTCCCTGCTTTCTCCCCATGATGATTCTCTTCCCATCCCCAGTCCTCTCTCAAGATCCACAGGTGTCCTGCTTTCCAGTGTACCCCCCTGGCCTAAGCAGCTCTGTGCCATGCCAGGAGCAACATGCACAGCCAGAAATGAACTGGGGCAGCCCTGGATCAGCTCTGCTCTACCCACAGGGTACCAAACCCCACAGTGCCTGGTGTGCTTGGAGTACAGCCACAGACTTGTAAAGCTTCCAAGTAAATTTTCTTCTCCTCTTCCTTTCTGTCCCAGTCTTTGCTGGCTTTGCGGGCTTAGGCCATAGAAAGTAAGTTGGAGAATTACTTGGGATTTGCTACTTAAGTAAGGCCCCCAGAAGAAAACACAGCTGGGTACACGTTGGTATGGTTCATAGGGTGTTTTTGTATTCTCAGAGAGGAGAGATGGGGAGCTGTTGTAAGATGCTGCTTCTAACTAGCATGGAAAACTTTTGGGTCATCTTGTCACTTAATTTCTGCACACTGCAATATTCCCACCTACGAGACCAGTGTGGACAAACTTGTGTTAGCAAGGATTTTATGAGGTTGAACGTTTCAAGGCTGCTAAACTGTTTCTGGGTACTCAAAGTGAGATTATGGTATAAAGGGCAAACAAATACTTATCATTTGAGCACTTTGTTTTCCAAGGCAACTTAGTTTTAGGGTAAATAAACTTTAAAGCTTATATGTCAGTAGGGAATAAAAGATGGTTGAAAGCTAAGGAGCTTATTGAGCTGTGCTGTGATGAATTAACTGCATTAGCATGAAATAATGGCAAAATGTCACCACATTTGTAATTACTTCTTTACAAACATGAAGTATTGTGAAATTAATGTCAAAAGTAGAATTTTTGCCAAAGAATCCCTTTGCACTATTTACAATTTTTTTAATGAGAAAATAGTAACCCAAAATGTGATGAAAATATGTGATTAGCAATGAGTAAAATACAACAAAATGAACTGGGGTGAATATTTTAATGTGCAGGTTTTATTCTCTCATATTCATACCCTTTCTTTTTATAAACAGAATACACTCAGCTTTACCAGTCATGCATATTAAAATAACTCTTGCTGTGTGAAGTTCAGCTTTTTCAAGAATTCTTTGAGGTTCAGTCTCCAAGTTATTAATCAGATGTTGCCTCAGTGATATGCAAGTATATATTGACAGAATGTTTTGCTGGGACTGCCTATGGTAGAAAATGAAAATGCAGTAAGTCAATACTCCAGTGTAAGGGATAGAATCATTACAAAAATTCTAGTGGAAGTCAAGGAGCTGTCTTTTTCTGGAAATTAATGTGAGCTTTCTGGCAATGGAAAATTTCTCACCGAGCCTTTAGTTTGACCTCTCAGTATATAAGATTATCCTCTTTGAGACAGGTGACGAAGTCTCCGATTTCAGCTGGGAGGAGAAAAAGACTGTGCAGCAGAGCTGGAGGAACCATCTTTTGGTGCCCTGTGCATGATCACTGTTTTTCCATCAGATGTTTAGCTGCAGTGTGGTGTGTCCCTGCTTTCTTCATCAGTGTGCTGTGTGTGAGGAATGGAGCAGCCTTCCATTGGGGTTTTATGACTTTTTTTTTAGTTTATTTTTTCCCCCAGTTGCAATATGGGCAAATACAGGTTTCTGGTACACGTTGCTGGTAAGGATAGCAGTAACTACATATATCCTTTTCTGTCTCACAACTGGTGCAAGAATGAGAAGCAAGGTGTTGATATTGGCACGTCAGCTTAATATTCAGATATTCAGGGGGAAAAAAAAGCGTGTAGAGCCTGTAAAAACTGTCTGCTGGGCACAGACTCTCTGTCTAGTGCTATTACTATAGCTGTAATTTTATGGAAGTGCTTAATAGGATTTTTCATAGAGAGGGCTCTATCTGCAAAAGACAATGAAAATGCTAAGACTTGGTGAGGTCTTATTGATTAGTTATTGTGTGGAGGTACTACTGAATGATGGATGATTGGCCAATTTAGAAACTAAATTAATAGTTCCAGGAAGAAATTATGTTGTGCACGCATCAAGGAAATAAATGTTAATCTCTCACTGTAGATGAGCTTTAAACAGCCTCTGCTCCTCTGAGTATTTGCACATTATATCTTAGTGCTAGCCAAACGTATTTGCTTTTTTCCCTTCATTATTATTATGTGATTACACAAAAAGTTGTCTGGATTTTATAGCTGCTGACTTTTCTGACAGCTCTCTTTAATTCTGTCATCTCTATCATACACTGTTGGAGTAGAGGATAGCCAAGAAGTCAGTATTGTAGCCTTTCAGGACAATTGCTCATTGCCCTCTTCTGGTATCCCCTCCAAGTGATGGTGAGGATGTACTTGTAAGAAATTCTCAGGTTTATTTTTCCTCTGATGGAGCTTTTGCTATAATAATGCTGTATTTATACTTCATGGTAATAGGCACAGTCAGAATTTTAGTGTTATTTTTGCCTCTTAACCTTTATGGATAGTGTCTATTTCTGTGTCACAGATTAATTCCCAGAGCTAATTAAACATCGTGAAACATGTTTTTCAAGTCTGACAAAATTGCTGAAAGTAAAGGTGGAATTACATCGTCTGAGGGGCTTAGCTGGAACTTGTGAAGTATCCATCATGATCCATGAGCGGTCTTCATGCTTTGGGAGCAGATTTTTTCTTATTTTTCAAAACAGGGGTTGTAAGAAAGAAATATGCATTTGATGAAGAATACAAGTGCTTGAAATCTTCAGCAGATAGTCAGCTGGCAATGCTTGCAGACTCATTGCTTAAAAATTACTTCCTGTCATCCTTGAAAAACACTAATAATTCAGTTAGCCAAAATCTCCATCCATGTGATCCTTCAGATCCTTTGAATTTCAGCTGTTGGTTTTTTTCCTTAACCAGATAAGGACCTTAGATAAGGTGTTGGTATTGCATAATTGCTTTATTGTGGGAAAAGTATTTCTGGAGGATGTTGTTTTCCTTTGTTACTTCAGCTTTCACTGTAACTGTATTTCTGCCACTATATAGAAACTAGTATAGAGGATTTTTCCTTATAACATTCACAAGACACAAGTTTATCTGGACTAAAGAAACAGCTTTGCTTGCTTATTCTGAGTAATTATTGCTAATTTCAGATATTCATGTATTCTTCCCTCCTACATACTTCTATTCAGTCAAAATAGAGCATATTTTCAGGTGAGACCTGCAGGATCTGCTGTTCTTGATTTCAGATCCCAAAACAGTGCTGAGCAGCCTCGGTTCATCTCGCTAATTAGAATCTCTTTATGAACACACTTTGCTCTATTCTGCTCTCTGAGCAAGAAGGTTTAAGAGCACTTTGTCACTGAAGAATCTCACTTAGCACAGGGTTTGATTCCTGTTTGCTTTGGAATAAGGTAGCATTAACTTTCATATTTGAACTACAAGGTTCTTGAGTGAAACAAAACAAAGAGTTGTATTCCCATGATGAATTTTAACACTGGGAACCCGGTCTTTCTAGAATCCCTCTATAATGAGTGAAAAGAAGGTGGTAGCTTCTCTAGGAGACTGTGTGTTCCACCTTCCTCTGCTGTCTTCTTCCTGGAGGAAACTTGTCTCTGTCAATTGAGAGTAGGGGAAACTTTATGAGGTTACTCTCCTAAGACTAGTTCTTTTGGATGTTTCCCAAACTGTTACTTAATAGCTAAAATGTAAAAGAATATGAATAGCAGAACACCAAATCAGTATTCTAAATGTATACTGGCATGCTGACTATTCTATTGTAAATGAAACAAGAATAATCTTTTCCAGTCCTCTAATATATCTTCCCAATAGAATAACCTGTTGTAATCTGAGGAATTCATATCAAAAATTCACATATCAACAAAAGAACAGAAGAAGCTATACTGCAAAAATTTCTGATTTTTTTCTCTTTAAATAAAAAAAAAGAAAATTAATATGGTAACCTAATATCTGCTGAATTATCCATATAGTCATATTAAACAGTGAAGGCTGTTGGCTTTTCATCATACAGTTTCAATAATTACTGATATTTTTTTTTAATAATAATGTCTTGCAGTCCAGAGTTATGTTTTATATTTTATAATTTTTTCCTTCAGTTGCTGTCATATATAAAACTCCATAATAGTGCCAATGTATTCCAGGTTCTGCACCTCAAGAAAAAATGGAGTTTCAAATTATATTTTGAAGAAAAGAGCTGAGATTTCTATGTATTATTACTAGGGGGTTTTATATAGCATTTCATTAATAATGACACAGTGCATTAATTTGGCATAATTGCATTACTCAGTGGTGATGCACCTGGAGATCATCTAAACCATCTTAATGACAGTTTCATAACTCGAGAAATTAGGAAGTTGTTGCCTTTGCTATAACTGTTGTTAGAACCAGCAAAAAAAAACACCAAAAAAACCCCACCCTCTCCCAAAAATAAGTTAGATCTTGTTCACACAGGACAGTAGCATCAAACAAGCACATGAAGTGAAGGTTTCACAGGGAAAAATATTTCCATTCATAGCCTTTTAATTGTGTTTGAAAGCCCTGATCTTCTTGAATTAGTCTTGCCATCTGGCAATGTAATCAAAATCCTTATTAAATCATTTGCAACATGCTTTTTACATTTTATCATGGAAATATTAATGTATGGAGAAGTTTATTAATTTCCATTAATAAGTTTGTCTGGAATGTGAGTGCTTTGTTTCATAGATGAAGAGATACACAACCTTGCTCTGTATACAGGTCAGTTTGGTTTGGACAGGTATTTTTCCTTTGTCCCACTGTAACCCCATCATCTCTTTTATTTTTTTTTTCCCCCACAGATAATGGAGAGTTGAGTGGGTATAATATTGTAAATAAGCATCCATAAGAACTCAATTTCACTGCAGTTTTTCTGAGTTGGTGGATAGAAGCCAAAAAAAAAGTATATTTCTTTTTCTTTCCCAAAATCTAATACGTTGCAATTAGTCTTCCAATTGGAGTAACAGCCTAAATTGTGTATGTTGTGCAGGACATACCTAATCTCTCTTCTCTTCTCTGCTCTGTGCTGGATTTGCCAAACATGCCAGGAATACCTGTCTGGCAGTAAGTACCCTGATTTCATCCAGTGCTGACATGACAGCATTCAAACTCTCAAATGCCAGATGCCTTAATGGATAGGAGTTTTTTGGTGGTTGTTCTGATGTCAGAGTTAAGGATGGAAATGAAGCGGGGAGGATTTGTCTGCACTGCTCTTGTTCAGCAGGAACATTCATTTACTTGACCATAATGGAAGTTGCAGCTCTCCGTCAGCCTCAGCCCCTCTTGGTCTGCCTCAGCTCAGGCCTCTTTCCTGCAGCAGCAGTGGATGACAGTCTCTAGGCATGAGACTACTCTTGCTTGGACTTTGTATTGCTTATTTGTATTTTTTAATTTAAAATATTCAGGGTGAAATGATAGGATTTTCCTTGGAACATTTGTTGACTGCTTTCTGAGCAGCTTCACTATGGTGTAAATGCAACGTGGTGCATTTGAGTAAAGGAGGTAACACAGAGAACATCAGAATAAAGAATATTTTTATTAAAAAAAAAAGAAATCTAAAAATGCTTGACATTCAGCTAAAGAATGTTGCACTCTCTTGCTTAACAAATTGCTTGGTTTATTTTCATGCAATATTACATTGATCTGTTCAAGTTTAGTGAAAACCAGGGGAGAATAGGTGCAGACTGGAGCATAAGTTTTGTTCTATTATCAACTGAATTTTCACAATAATTTTATGAGATGAAGGGATAGCTAATGCAGGGACATTATGAAAACTTTCCAGTGAGTTGACAAATAGTATTTCTGCAAAATAATAAGAGTAAATTATGCTTTTTTACTCACTACTGGTGTCTCTACACTGCAGTTGCTACCATCTTTCTTGAAAAACTAACTGTGCTTGGCATAGAAGATGACATTAGAAGAAATGACAGGAAATTTAGAAGCTTTTATGTTTTTCTGTGTAATGTGTAGTGTTCTTGTATTGATATTAAGGGCTCAGTTCTGCTTTATAATCCAATTTGAAGTAACTCAGCTTCCAAAGTACAGCAAAGTAGAGTTTAATCCAGTGGGTTTGTCTGATTTCAAGGCAGGAAATTGGGCATGTTTGGGTTTGCATGTCAGATCTGAACTGCTTGGGAAAAGCCTGCTGTGAAAGTTTGGCTGATTATTTTCAGGAGCCCTCAGAAGGGTACGAGCAAGGGCAATTCAAACAGAGCAGACTGTAGGCTTGGGTGAGCCTTAGCAATTGTAGGGACAAGTGAAACCTGAATTCTTCACTTCAGCCTCTAAAATTGCAGATTATACGGAGAGAAAAATTGTCAGGTTTTGAATAAGGTGTTTATATTTGCAGCCATTCTGTAACTCTGTGCCTAGAAGGAGAAGGAATCTGAACTGAAACATCTGTAGTGCTGCCTATCAGCATTTTGAAAAATTAAAGCTGACTGAACTACACTTTTCTTCCCATTCCACCATCATATCCTCTCTATATGTTCCTTCTCTTAAATGTTTAACAAAAACTAGTCAAGTCTGTTTCTTTTCAGCAGCACAGGGTAACTTGATTTTTAGTTCCTTTTCTCTGCTTTATTCCCTTTTGCCTGGTTTGTATCCTAATTTGGGAAATAGCCATCCTTCCTTCTCTTTGCTGTTTTTCTCCATGCTTCCCCTGGAGCCAACTGCTAATTCTGGAAGCCACACAACGTTTCAGATGTGCAGCTCTTAAATTTTAACTCAGATTAGATCTGAGGCAAAGACTGGCCTGTTTCCCACAGATCCAGGCTGACCTACCTTAAGAATGTCTTAAATCATCTCATCTTCTTTTTATTTAAGCTGTCATGGATCACCTCATTAAGCTTGTGAACTAATTTGATCTTTTCATTTAAATTCTTGCACAGTAAAAGAAAAAAAAAGCCCTCATTGATTTCTTCATTGAGCCTTTATTTTCTATTTTACCAATTTCTTTTTAATGACTTACAGGTTTAGTTTTATGTCTTGAAGTGGTTCCCCTGACTAATTGCCTGGTTTATAATGATAAAAATGTGTCCCTCATTTTTCATTTCAATTTGTCTAGCTATCATTTCCAGGCACTGACTTTCATTACGCTGTTTTCTGAGCAGATAGAGAGCTGCCATTAGAAGTTTCTTCGGGAGAGATTTTGTACTTGGAATTTAAAAGGAAGGGGAGGAAAGGAAGCTATGGGATCTGCTTCTGCTTTATCTCTGCTTAATCTGTCTCCTTTAGGTTTTGATTTTAAACATAAGAAGCAGCTAGCTGGTAGCATGTGAAATAATGAAGTGCCTTAGAACTTCTGCAGTTCTTGTAAGTGATTATTTCATTATCATTTGTTTCTTTTCTCTGAGATGAATCTATCCACGGAAGGTCAGGGCATGTGCCACCCAAAACCCCTATGGCAGGTGTCAGGGGTGCATTATTATTTTATTCTGCAGGAGGGGTCCACAATTTCTCTGTCACTACCTACCTCTCATTTCTGTCACTGATGCCACTATAACGTTTAGTCCCAGCTAAACCAAATAAATCCTGCTGTCTGATAAAATGAGAAATGAGGAATGTGGTGCCTAGAGGAATATTTCAGCTTGTCATTCCTTTCCAAGGAAAAATGTCTCCTTGCTTTACTACTACTTCAGGAAAGGAGACTACAGAAAGCCCAAGATTAATATCTCTTCTGGTGCATCATTAAACCCTCTCCCTTAACTTAGAAATCGAAATTTCCCTGATGGTATTTCAGCCTTGCACGGCTTCATTTCTGGGCAGCAGCTCCGCGTGCAACTTCACACAGCTCTGGAAAGCAGCTCAGTATGGGGCTGCAGGCTGGCAGGGGCGTGGAGTTTGTTGCATCTTGGATATGCTTCAGGTATCATATTCAGATGAAAGAGGAATTTTGGAAGAGAAGATTTTTAAAATCTCAATTAGGAGAGTATGTATCTATTTAGAGAAAAATGAAGACTCTCCAAAGTGCTTTTGTAAGGAAAATCAATAGAGAATTGATTCAAGGGCTTCAAGCATGTACCTTTCTGAAACTCATAGTGAAGCTGCTGTATTTGATATGGCTTGGTACCCTTATAACTGGACTTCTGATCTTCCACCCATCAAACCGAAGGATAAAAGCATCAAAAGACAGATCTGGAAATAAAACATTTCATGCAGTATGAGACAAATCATCCTTATCTTAAGGCAGACTTTTGGAGAGAAAATTAGAAATGCAACACTGTATTTTGGTGTCTTTTTATTTGGGAAAACATCTCTGTCTGTGGGCAGCCAGGGAAGAATAGGTCTGTGCTCCAGGGGAGGTGTTTGGGGTGGTTTTGTTTTGTTTGTGTGTGTTTGTTTTAATGAGGAGTCAAAACCTTTGCCCCTAGTTAGTTATTTTCTGCTCCTAGACAGTACATGTCCAGGCCATACCAGATCCCCTCTTGTGTGCTCCACACTTCTCATGGCTTGACAGAGGCTATGGGGCTGTGGCAGCCATGAAGGGAGGTCACTGTTGGCACCACCCTGTTGTCACCAGGGCTTGTGCTAGCCCTTCTTGCTAGATGTAAATGAATTGTGTGTTCTTCAGCTTCAGGGAGCTTTCACAACTGCATGACTAAACATCTCAAAAATATGACTGAGTGGCCTCTATAAAGACTTTGTCCTTGTGGGAACCAAGTGTCATTTGTTGCTCCTTATTGCCAAGCAAGATTAAAAAAAGGATAATTCATCTGTTCTATTATAGCACACAGTTCCAGGGTGTTAATAAAATGAAAGAATGACACATAGCAATAGTTGAGATAAATTCTACAATAACCTTTCCCCATGCTTTTTAAATCATCAGCTTCAGGTATTTTCTTGAGGTTCCTCTGAACCCAAGCAGGGACTCTTGATCCTGCAGTGTGGGACTTGCTCCTGGTGGCACCTTGCCCTTGGGGACTGGTTCCTGGGACAGTCTCACCCGCCAGCTCACAGCCTGGCCACTCAGCCCCTTCTCCCAGGATTTTGCTGCTCTGCTGGCTTTGGGACTGAAATGATAATCATGATAATGCCTTGAAAAATGGAGGTGAGTGTCTCATGCTCATTAGGACAGAAACTCTTAACGTGCCTTTTCAAAACAGGGGGCCTGGCTAATCTTGGTGTTTTCCCAGATTTTTGATTAGTTTTCTTGGATTTGCTTTACAACTCTTCCTATCCAAATGGAGGGATGAAGGGACACACCTGTGTATCCCCTTCCCCTTTCTTCCTCATTAATTTAGGTCCAATGACTTTAAAGTAATTAGATCATCTGACTCGGTGCTGAGGAAGCAGGGGGACATTTTGTACATGTTGAATTCAGTGGAGGTAGAAATTGGATTTTTTTTTTCTGGCAGAGGCTGGTTCCCTGCTTCTCCATATGTTAATAGAGGATTTAATTTCTCTCCTCTGCCCAGTGCTTCCAGGTAAACGATTTAAAAAAATTTAACTAGCCTTGGTAGGTGCAATGTGCTCTTAGACAGGAATCTGAACAGCTGTTAATATTCATTATTTGTTCCGAGGAATATATTGGATGAAATCCATCCCAGGTTAAGTCCCATCTGGGACTTCACTCCACTGACCTTTTTAGGAGTCGAGCTGTTTGTTACACTCCCCAAGCACTGCATTTTCTTTCCTGGTACTTGCTTTGCTGATGCATTTCATGTGTTTCCTTACAAGGTAAAAAAAGCTACCAGACTCAGTGTTTTATCATAAAAATGAGCACAGTTAGCCTTGTTAACTGGCTGCCTTGCAATAATTTTGCCCTGTTTTCCTTGTTTCTCGACTACAGATTAAACTGGTGTCCTATTTTTGCTTCCCAGATGAGTGCTTTGACTGAATAAGCAAAAGCATTTTCCAGCTGAATGTAACTAAGAGGAGGCATGCAACAACTTACAGTAACTCATGGATGTTCTCCCTCTCATCAAATTCAACACATTTGTGCTGATCAGAGAAGGGAAAATTTGGGTTCTGGTTGCTTTGTCAGTGGAAGACGTGGCCACATTTCTCTTGGAGTGCTGGAAGGTCTTCCCAAAGTATGGAGTGATTAGAGAAATTTTTCTAGTGGTTGTCTGCATGTGGTTCTACAGTGGACACATGTATTAAAGTATTAGTTGTCTTTAGAAAGATTATATGCTTAAAATCTGAAGAATAAGGCTTTACGTATTCTGCAAACCTTCATCTGGATTTATTTTGCAATACTTTGAAAATGTTTAAATATTATCTTTGGCTTAAACTTTCGGATACCACTTGGTAAATAAGATGACTGATTTTATGATGAAATTCAGCTTAACAGATTCTTAACTGAACTTTTTTTCTTATGGCATGTGTTACTGTCGTATTTAAGATCTATTTTGTCTATCTAAATGGTGTTGGAATGTTTGACATTTCATCATCCTGGGATGGGAGAAGGGGAACCAGGAACAGCTTACTGTATTTGGGAACTAAGTAGTAACTCAGGATGTCATTTTCAAACGTGAATTTTCTTCTTATTCTGGGTTTAACTGGCTTTCAGATTCTGTTTTTGATTCAGCTTGTTGTGAGGATAAGTCCTGAATGGCATTTCTCTGCCCTATCCTGCTCAACACCTCGTCTTGTGGTCCTCTTGTGCGAACAATAAAGATCAGTTTCTTATGGAATGACCTCTGATAATGTATGTATGCACATGTACGTGCACACTCACACGCCTTTGGGGGAGGCAGAGGAAGAAGTATATGATAAAGTGAACTGGAGTCACCATTTCTCCCAGTCAAGGACCAAAGGACACTACCAATTTATCTCTAAAAGCCTGTTTCGAATTTTTGAAATCACATTTTATCCCTTCTACATGATGAAGCAGGCTCTGATGTACTCATCCATAGATGAGTCAGGACCTGGAATAATTTGATAAAGTCTGATTTGAGAAGGAAGCTCCTGTAGTTTAATTCCCTGGTAGGGAGGAATCGCTCCAGCTGTCTCCATCTTCCCTGGCACAGTTCTGTCATCTGTGAGGGGGCCCTTCTTCCAGAAGGTGTAGCTTGGAGGGCAGGTCGTGACTGGGTTTGTGAATAATGAGGGTCCTTCGAGAGAGGGGGTAGCAAATTGTGGAGGCAGGTGTGTGAGCCGGTGAGGGATTCAGACCGGTGAGAGGGACATGGCATGGGAGTGACTTGAGAGTGGAGCAGTGGAGAAGGACTGTGGTCAGTGGCCACAGGACACTCCCCAGGCGAGCAGAGCGTGGTGAATGTGCGCCTGGTTCTTACTGTGTGAGGAGCCAAGAGAAGAGAAGATGAAGAGTCAAATACAGTTAGTGTGGCAAGAAGGGAGAAATCAGTTTAAATAAAATCAACTGAGAAAATTATCAAAGAAACCAAGATTGCAGTTGGAAAAAAAGAGCTTCATAAAGCACATAACCAGAGCAAGGCTGTGCCTGCAGGCCTAGGCTGCTGTTTAGTGGAAGTGTTTATCTTCAGTGCCTTGGGCAGAGTTAGGGGAAGAGTTGTGCCTAGGAACTAATGTGCCTTTTCCCTAGACATCCCCCTTTGCCATTTTGTTCCTTCTCAAGGGAAGGGGCTGTTCTCCCTCGCAGAAGAGGCTTGGTGCAGAGGATGCCCTTCCTCTCCAGCTCCCTGCTTCTGCTTGCTGTGTTACAGCTCGGAAGGCTGTCTGCATTTAGGGGGGAAAGACCACTGAGATCACCAGCTCTTCAGAGTTTGTGGCAGTCAAGCTTTGGGTGGAAGCAGAAAGAGGAATAGTGGGTGAGGAGCCAAGGAATATATTCAAGGATCATCGTGTTACGCATCTGTGCAACTGCAAATTGTTCTGTGCGCCGAGCGAGTAAAGAAAGACGTAGAGGGGTGGTGAGGGAAATGTGGTGTCAGATGAAGTTTGCATTGTTTGAATGGAGAAAGACACTGCTTTATGACTCCATGTGCATCAAAGCACATGAGGTAAATATGGCAATAAATAGAGAAGCGTTTTCCTCCTCAACAGGCACTAAATATTAATGAAGGTACAGGTGGTGCACGCAGAGATGCACACACAGAAGAAAATCTAGAAAGGAAGTAGAGCAGTTATAAAAAGCAAGCCCTGGCTGAGGGTGATGGCTGCCTACCTGGAGGATTTTGGCAGGGGGAAGGTGCAGGGAAATGCAACAGCAGCAACAACAAAAGAAAATCACAGCAGGGTTTTATAAAGTCCTGAGGATCTGGAAGACAAGACTGAAGGGAAATGAGCAGCATCCTCTTTTCAGGAGATAAAAGGGAATGTGCGGTAACAAGGAATCTGAAGGTTTGATCTTGTTGCTGGTGACATTGTTGTGATTGATTAAGGTCAGTCCATATGTGGAAGCTGTAACAGGCCATATGAGGTTTAACTTTGGTGTCCCGTGGCTGCTCTGGGGAGGCAGACCCCAAGGGCTGTCAGCAAGGGAACAGCTTTTGCCATGGCAAAGACAACTCAGAATTTACTAATGGGGCCCAGGGGTAGATGTCGAGGACAACAAACCTTTCAGTTCAGCAGCTGCCCCGTGCTTAAGGACAAATGCTGAACTCACAAGTTCTTAACAGGGGATGGTGACCGAAGGACGAGATCTGTGTGGAGTTTAGTTGACTTTAAACCCCATGCTGCCATAGATAAACCCATGTTTTGCTCTTGTATAGAGAGAAGTTGAGGTCACATAAGTGAAGCTCTTGCACCTTTAGAGTGAGGCTGAAGCTTCCTGCTGGAGGCCCATCACACTTCCTTCCCTGTCCTCAGCTGAGGCTCAGCCTATGTCTCCCATGGCTCTTTTCACCTTGCAGGACTCGTGGCAGGGGAACTTCTGCTCAGTCTGTTGAAGGAGGAGGGTAGAGGTTTGGAGGACCACTATGGTTTGCTCTCCCTGAGGCAGGCTGTTAGGACCCGGACTTTCTCACGGCAGCAGTTGCATCTGGAGCTGCATCAGACGGATGCAGCTGAAGAAAGACTGTTGCCAACTGTCCCATTTATCACATGCAGTGGTGGTCAGGGCACAGAGAAATGTCAACAGAGAATCTGCAGCCATTCAAAACTGCCAGCAAAAAGTCTGTTCTGCTCGTGCAGTTACTTCTTAAAGGCATGATAGCAAAGGTTGCCTGTTTTGGAAGGGTGGTGCTTTTTGTCACCAGGACTTTTTGTCACCATTGCATCTTGCTGTGGCAATGGAATGCTGGAGTAGCACAAGTTGTTGCTAAATAGGGCCCTGCTACAAAATAATGCTGCTCCTACTTAATAAAGTCCTTAATGAAGGATGCTTCTATCAGGTACATTTTAGCTATTTAATTGCATGCTGATTACAAATGATATCTTTTAAAAATCCTTCTGCATTACCAGTGAGATTGACTCACAAAAGTTATAAAAAAAATTATGTCTGTCTGAGGGAGAAATTAATGTAGATGTCAGATTTTTAGATTTTAAACTGTGAATGAGGGAGAACCACATCAAGTTGCCCCATACCACAAGAGCTGATTTGCTTTACTCTTTGAATCAAGTCATGTGTAGCTCATCCAGGAAAAAGAAACTTAAAAGTCTCTGCTTTGGTGTCCAAAAAAACCCAACAGGTGTTGCTTTGAGTAGGAAGGGAGCAGCTTTAAGAGGTCTGCTGCAGGGGAGTGAAGACCTCTGTGGGGATTTACAAAAGAAGCAGGCACAAATAGTTAAAAAGTTACACTTTGAAGAGCGAGATACAGGAAGAATCCCAATTTAAGAGGGGCAGGGATCATGATTGTATTTCAAAGTAAGTTGTATTTTGCCACCAGGTAGTAGAGAAGTCTGATTTCTAACAGCGAGGACTCTTGGCAGCAAAGTACTGAGTTACACAGCAGCTTAATGCATGCATTGGAAGAAGGGCAGCCTTGAGCAACATATGCTAAAAAGAAAAGGTTGTGCAGACCGATTAATGTCAGTTATTTCTCTTTCAATTTGAATGTGTATGTATTTTTCCATTGCTGGGTAAGTGATTCAGTATTTGGACTTTCTGATGCCTTTTTCCTGTGTGCTTGAAATGGAATGTCTTCTGCTCAGATTCTTCCCAGACCCCTTGCAGCTTTTAGGAAAGGGAGCAGCATGCCCTTTCTGTCCCTTGGTAAATGAAATTTGGAATGATTTAATTTTTTTTACTAAAGTTTGTGATTTGCAGCAGTAGAAGGAAATTATTTTTTATAGGACTGGTTTAAAAGTTACTATGTGAGTACTCTTCTGACATGGCATTTCTTAGGTAAAAAGAAACCCTTTTCTGAGTTGAGTATGGGAATACTCAGCTTTCTATAGCAAAAAGCAAGGTATCACAAAAAAGCAAGATTCTGTGAGTCTTAATTAAAAGACAAAATCATTAAATATCTAACAAAATCTAGCTCTGAAATAATGAAACTGGGAAGAACAATTCCAGTACAGGAAAGCTACAAACATATTGGTGAATTGAAGTGTGTTGGGAAAGAGAAGTACTCTGCAAGGTGTGTATTTGCAATGCTTCATGCATGCATTGCATGTGTGTGTGTAGATATATTTGCATTTCTCCCTTCTCTCCTTTTTACATGCAGCCAGATCTGCTTATTCATCAGCTGGTCATAAGGCACGTAATGAATTTTAAATCATTGTGCAAACGACGTTTGAAAGAAAAAGAGGGAAATAAATCATGTTTACATGTTTTGCCAGGAGTATCTCATACAGATGTATCTCATACAGTGTCCTGTAAACTTGTAGGCATCAAAATGTACCTATCAATGCCACAGTAGATCACAAAAAAAACAGTTTGAAAAATGTTACTTGCTGCCTGCTTGGATTTCAGCTATGCCTGTGAGTCTGCCTTCCCTGACAGAGCTGATGAAAGGAAAAAATCGTGCTGTGGTGACTTCTAAGAAAAAAAGTTTATTTTCTGAACTTTCTCTTAGATATTTACTGTCAGGGAGGGGAAAAAAAAAAAAGAAAAGGTATATCCTTACAGCCATATGTCTGCTAGCTGTGTATCTGTTTACCTGTTTAGGAATGATCACTCTTTCTACATGCAAAGTAAACCAACTTCATGGCTCCAGGATTTGGAATCAGCTGTGTAACCCAGCAGCAGAGTTAATGCTGGTGCAATGGAACCTGACAGTCTGTAAACATTTCCCACACAAACCAGCCTGTATTGTCTCGTTGTGCTGTCAGGTCCATGGAGCTAATCTGCTGCTGGGTGAGGTGCTAATGTAGATGGCAATGTTTCTGGGCATGTGCTGCACATACCTGTCACAAGCTTCAGAAACCTTCTGCTGGGGAAAATGGGATGGCCAGTGTGCTGCGAGTCCAGCAGCTTGACTGAGTTAGGTGGTACGGTTTGTCTTCGATCGTACTCCAGGGATAAAAACCTGAACCCAGGGAAGTCACCAGTAAAATTTCCACCACCTCAGATGAGACTGGAATTTTCCTACATCTTCAGTAACAGTGTTGTGAAGCTGTAGTTCTTATCTATAAGTAGTCTCCTCCAAAGGGAATTTTAAAAACCAGCAAACTGCCATTTAGGAACAGAATATAGTCCTTTAATTTAGATTCTAAACTAGAATAACAACTTCAACTTAAAAAAGCTAGGCATATCTAAATGTATTCTTTTGTTGGGACTGGTGATAAATGGAGGATTTAAAAGTGTTAATGTATGACCTTTAAAATAAAATGAAATACCTCAACAATAGCATACCTGTTGACATACTAATTTATTTTGAAATGCCTCACTCAGTCTCGAAGTAAACTTAGCAGCATGTTTATAAAACCTGGACCTAGGTCAGGTTAAACTTAAATTTACCTTTCTAAGTCATTGCAAGCAGGTTTTTAAGGATATTGAAGCACCTAAAGGTTCAGGTGGGCTTCAACAGCAATATAAAAAATGCCATTACCAGGCACTTTTTTTTGCCTGTTTTATAAATAACTAGGCCCTTATGAACACGTGTAACATTTCTGAATGTCTTTACAGTAAGTAAGCTGTCAAGTTCTTGCTCTGTGCTGCAGAAAATGGGTGGGAGAATTAATACATTGAAGAAATAAAAATAGAACTGTGAAGTATAATGGAGTTGTGGGTGATAAAATCAGTCTGCTGACCTGCTGCTTGGGCTGGTGCTTCCCAGCAAAGGCTGTTCCTGGTTAAACTGCAGCACTTGGTACCCAAGTCCAGCAGGGGCTGACATGGTCCTGGCCTGCCTCAGGGGCTGTGGGACTCCTGTGACTGGCTGGGTGGTTGCACACGTTGGGGCTCTCTACTTTGGGGATCTAGCAGTGCATCCCTACAGCCAAAGCAGCAGAGAGCTAAGCATCTGCTGCATTGTTTGACTTTAGTCTTACCACCAGCCAAGATTTTAGGCTAGCACAAGAGGTTTACTTTGTTCTGTCAAGGAAACAATCTGTTTCTAAACAGATTCTTGGCTGAAGTGAATTCCTGCAGCCTCCTGTGGCCATCCCAAGCTTTCCCTAGCCTGGCATGGGCCATCCCTTCTTCTGGGAGGACTTCACCCTTTGTGCTGTGGCACAGGGCAGCAGGAGAAGACCAGCTTTGTTTACCCAAAGCTTCTTCGGTTTTGTATTCACAAATGAAGATAGGGCTGGCTAGGTGACTCCAGGCTTTACAATAGCAGCTTCTGAACAGAAGACACTGAAGTTTATCTCCTAATTGTGTTGACTATTAAACTGTAGTGTTTCTCTGTGCTCTTGCTTCCATTTTCTTCTACCGATAGTGTGACAAATTTCATTCCTGTTAGCAATGCAATTATTAGCAAGCTCTAAAAACTGTAAATGGAGAGAATGCATCATTTCAAAGAGTTGAATTGCATCTAAATATGTATGTAGGTGCACTCCTTTGTGGGAACACACAATTATCATCTGCAACCAGATTCATCTTTATTACTACTGGAAAACATCCAGAAGTAGTACAGCCTTCTGTCAGAGCACAGTATTAAACCTGTCTGTGTCCCAGAGTCCCTCTCGTTTTCTGGCTGCGGGGAAACTTTCATTTTCTGCTTCAAGATCTTTAGGAAGTTGCTTATAAGTGGCTGTAAGTAGGTCAGATGAACCTGTTGTACTTCTGCCTGTATTGTTTTCCTTCTAGATCACTGACAGCTGAAAGAGGATCCAGGGACTTTCTAGTAGCTGCTGCAGTAGTGATGCAGTTGCAGCTTGCTGGGATGTGTGTACACATACATACCCATTCTCCTACCACAGCACCTCAGCCAGGAGTGAGGTAAACTGGGGGAGGAAAAAAATAGGTTATGATTTTTTTTGGTGGTGTTTTGTTTCTAAGAACCTGTTATTACAAGAAATCTATGATTCCATGTACCTAGATACATAACTAGATGGCTTAATATCAGAAGATATTAGGGATTTAGCTGGCTGGAGCCTTAGTATTACAAGAGCTTTTTATGCAACAATATCTCACACTCTTCTGGTTTGGAAAGTAGGATCTGCCTTCAGAGTGCTTTTCAGTTGATAAATCAAGTTTTTAAAAAAATGCATTTTACATTACAGGGTTTTGTTTCACAGATTTTGTCTTTAAAAGTCACTGAGTTGGGAAATACAGATATGAAAAGAACAAAAATATAGGCCAAAGAACTGCAAGGAATAGAATAAGCAAATTTCTCCCTTTCTGATTTTTGTTTAATGATTAATAGAGTAATAGAATTCAAGTATATAAGATTAACTCCAGGCAAGTTGGTTTGCAGTGTAATACCTATTTTTTAATATTGTTTTTTTTTTGTGAAGCATACTTAAATGATGCAAAACTTGCTGATGATACAGAACTGGGAGGGGTGGCTGGCAAATCAGAAGGCTGTGTGGCCATTCAGCACGGCCAGGACAGGCTGGAGAGTTGGGCAGAGAGGAGCCTGNAAACAAACTTGAATACAGAAGTTCCACCTAAATAGAAGGAAAAAAAATCTTTGCTTTGAGGGTGACAGAGACTGGCACAGGCTGCCCAGAGAGGCTGTGGAGTCTCCTTCTCTGAGGACTTTCAAAATCTGCCTGGATGTGTTCCTGTGCAACTTGCTCTTGGTGATCCTGCTCTGGCAAGGGGGTTGGACTNAGTAATAGAATTCAAGTATATAAGATTAACTCCAGGCAAGTTGGTTTGCAGTGTAATACCTATTTTTTAATATTGTTTTTTTTTTGTGAAGCATACTTAAATGATGCAAAACTTGCTGATGATACAGAACTGGGAGGGGTGGCTGGCAAATCAGAAGGCTGTGTGGCCATTCAGCACGGCCAGGACAGGCTGGAGAGTTGGGCAGAGAGGAGCCTGATGAAGTTCAGTGGGGGCAGGTGTAGGGAGGAATAGCCCCACGCGCCAGCACAGGTTAGGGGCTGACCTGCTGCAAATCAGCTCTGCAGAGAAGGACCTGGGAGTCCTAGTGGACAACAAATTAACCATGAACCAGCAATGTGCTCTTGTGGCCGAGAAGGCCAGTGGTAAACTNTGCCCAGTGATAGGACAAAAGGCAATGGAAACAAACTTGAATACAGAAGTTCCACCTAAATAGAAGGAAAAAAAATCTTTGCTTTGAGGGTGACAGAGACTGGCACAGGCTGCCCAGAGAGGCTGTGGAGTCTCCTTCTCTGAGGACTTTCAAAATCTGCCTGGATGTGTTCCTGTGCAACTTGCTCTTGGTGATCCTGCTCTGGCAAGGGGGTTGGACTTGATGATCTCCAGAGGTCCTTTCCAACCCCTGCCATTCTGTGATTCTGGTTTCTGTAAATGCTTTGAGCAGGAGGTGAGAGTAGATGATCTCCTGAGTTCCTTCCCTTCCAAATGGAGCTGTCCCGTGATCCTGTGACACATGCAGGTTGGTAGCCTGCTTATGGAGCATGAGCATTGCTCAGCAACAGCTTTTGCTATTGATTGTGTAAGATGAAAATAGGCAGAGTGCCCATTGGCTTTGGGCAGCTGGTATTGGAAATGACATTCCAATTAAACTCTAAGCCTTGCTGATAATATTAAAGGCAAACAAATGAAAATGGTGCAGACGTGAATTCACTTAAAAATACCCCTTTTTGTTTCTCTTGAGCAAAGCAGCCTTTCAAAATCATCAGCAATATGTGTGTGGCTACAATGTCCTATAAACCATAAATACTGGGGAAAAAAGTGATTCTAAGATGAAGGAGAAAGTTAGTGTTGCTGTTGCTTCTTGTGGTGGTGCTCTTGGACAGATGGGGTTCTTGTCAAACGTTAAAACTCGCCCTGGTTTTGTTTCACTTCTTTTCAAGACTGGTTGTAACCAAGGAATTTCTTCCTTTGCCTCCTGTCTTTCCTTTGGAGCTTTTCCCTTTTGCAGCTCCTTGCATAGAAATAATCTCTTTCTTTGGAACTTCAGGAAACTACATCTTCTACTGGCATGAGTATTACCCAGTGGAGAATGCAGGAGAAAAATATTTAAAAAATAATTTCTGAGCTTGCGTCGAGATAAAATGGCATGGGAAACTGGGTCTGTCACTTACAGATGGGGGTTTTATCCCCCCCTCTAAGTTTCCCTGTGGTATGACCTGGGATGTGTTGAAGGGGGACTAGAGCTCTGAGATCACTTCTCTCAGGTTTTGAACAGCATCTACCTGGCTTCCATTCAAAGGTTCAAGAAGTTACCTGATTTAGTTTTTAAGGCACTTTTTTTCTTGCATTCCATTGATACACCTAATTAAATATTACACTTGGCTCTAAAGTATACAAGTCCTTAAAATAAATTTGAAACTTAACATTTTGGTTCAGTGTGGTTTTTTTTGGCCCCCACTCTGTAGAGTCATTAAGGGGAAGGAAGAAAGTTGGTTTGGTTTTTTTTTTAATGTTCTTTTTCATTCGTTAATGTTTCACATGTGCCTTGGTTTGCAACACAATTCTGTAACAGAACGTGCAAAGTGTTGGTGGTTTCCTAAAAATGCAACTGCTTCAGATTTGCTTGGTTTCATAAGTGGTTTATGTTCAGAGTGCTTTAAATAACTTCATAAGTGGATGAAGCCTTCTTACCACTGGTGAAAACTGAAAGCTTGTGACTTTTATGCAGAATGCCCTTTATGTATGTTATTTCTCACTAAATTACTATATAAACCATCATTTTCTTAATGGAAAAATGTAAAGGAACTCAAAAGAAAAGAAGAAAAAATAAAACGCAATCCCGTAGGATGATAGCAGTAGAAACACAGGCTTCTCTGGAGATGTTTGAAGAATGGAAACAGGGTACCCAGCACAGGTTTTATGTGGTCCTTTTCTGAGGTACTTGTAACTTGTTTGTGGGAGTGAAGTATAGAGAAGTACGTGGGATCAGTAGCCTCTCAACAGGGCGATGAATACTTGTGTGTATGTTCCCAGTTTTGAAAAGTCTGGTTTAAAGCTAAGTGGAGTAGAGAGGTTGGGTTTTTTTAGCTAGAAAGCAAAACAAAATACCTTGAACTACAATTATGTACTAATAGTATTTGAAATAGGCTTAGACCTAGCAGAATGATTACTTTGGTGTTGAGATTTCTGTTGAATGGACTTGTTAAAGGCTGATCCCTGTATTGGTTGATTTATTCCTTACTGTTCTTCTGTGAAAAGATTGATGTAGTTTTTTTCTATATAATTATTTTTAAGGTTATTGGAAACAAATTAAGGCAGTGATCAGTGGCTACATCTCATTTCAAAGTCATGAAATGTGTCTTGTAAGGAAAGACTCTGGGGCTTTTGGAGCTGCTTCTGGAATCACTGGGCAGTGATACTTATTATTTACTAACTCTGGGAAGGGAATGTAATTTAAATAGTGGGGGTCCATCCCCCCTCCCCCCAAATTAAGAAGATAGTATTAATTTAATGTCATTTATAAAATAGATTTAAGATAGGCTTCTGTAATTTAATTATTGGACTATTTATTCTTAGTTCCTGGGGAATTGAAAGGGAAAAAAGGAGACTAATTCATAGTTGGAATCTGAAGAACTAGTAATTGTGTGAGGATGTTTTGGCTCTTCTCTGCAGTACTCTTAATTAAGATTTGGCAAGATTTTTTCTTCTACTACTTTATTGATTGAGTTTATCTTGAGACCTAGTAAGAATTGCTACCAAAATCAAGCAGTAGGAATTTCAGCTTTAATTCAGCATTAGAAAAGCAATTTTGATTCATTTTTGGCAATCTGTGCCTTTTCCACTGTTCCCTTGTGATGTAAATTCACTCTCCGAACAGCTAAAATGTCTCTTTACATCAAGAGCACACCGTGAAGAATTTTCAAGTGACCCCAGACCTGACATATGGGTGACATTTTTGTAAAAACAGGAAGCTCCCATAGAAATCATCTCCCAAGAAGTGCTTGAAAATTTTCTGAGCTGCTTTTTCAAGTGTACGATTGTACAGAATTTGTCAGTTCACAGTAGGCAGGTTGTATTCATAGCAGGGTACAGAAAAAATTTACATTTGCTATGTAAAAAAGAAGATTCTTTTTTGCCTTTTAAATACAGTGTGCACAATCACATTTTAATGAATACATAGACATCAAATTCTTATGGCATAAAATGAACAGCTGTGTAATAGGTGGTAAGCAAGTATATAATATATTGTAACTTTTATCTAGACCATGATTAAGCTTTACAGTATTGCATTTCCAGTGTTCCCCTTTATACTGCCAGAAACTCTCATTGTGAGTAGCAGTGCAGTCAATGAACTAGAGAGCATCTCTGCCACACATACTACAGGACTTTTATTCCATAAGGCAGAAATGGCAAAACTCCTGTGCTACTCACCAGAACTAAACAGTGAACCATGGCTGCACTTTGCTGGAAAGCTGGGAAGAGGACAAATAAAAAAACCTGGAAACATAAAAAACTTATGTAGGATAAAATCAGTATCTGGTAATAATACTGATTTTTGTCAGAGATAAATGCTGAAGGTTGCACTGTATGAAAAATGGGTTTGGGGCCTGCTATAGGTGGATGACAACTGTGATGCAGATATTCCAACACATACAAGTTTGAGAGAAAACAAATCCTTTTTTAATTTCT
The DNA here is from genome assembly GCA_013399075.1 of Chloroceryle aenea. NCBI lineage: Eukaryota > Metazoa > Chordata > Aves > Coraciiformes > Cerylidae > Chloroceryle > Chloroceryle aenea. Next base: position 249,687 of record VWZY01000958.1, read on the forward strand.
TTTTTAATTTCTTTTTTCTGGAAAATTCAAAAAGAAATGCCAATAATCCTTTCACCAAATGAAAAAGAGCTGAATAGGCTTCATATACTTTCTATGTCCCTGAAATACTGAGTAAACCTGAGAAAGCCTAAGGTCAAAAGCCCCATTAAAACAGAAGAAAATATCTTGCAAACATCAGCTCTTAGAGACTTTTACTTTCTAGCACACATCACTGTGAACCTACAGCATATACAGCAGGAGGTCAACAAGCTTCTACAGGCATCCAAGTCCCAACCATTATTTGCTGCTTTGGGTACTTTCTGGCTTTTGCACGACAAGGTTCTGAAGAGGAAAATAATTCCTTCAGGACTTTGGATCTCTAATGGGGTCAGTGTGCTTTAAATGAAAAGTTCTGGCAGTCTAAAAGGAAATATAATGGTCTTTTGTTTTCTGTGTAATGGGGCCACATCTTTAGTAATAATGGAAGTATAACAGAGAGAGAGAGAGGACAGGGAAATGGAGGATGTGACTTACATCAAATATTTTAAAAAACACAAAACCAACTGCCCCAAAATAGCAAGAAAACAAAACAAACAAGAAAAGCTAACCCAACATGAAGAAAGCAAGCAACAGACATTAAAGTAGACTTATTGGACGGCAGTGAACGTAGAGAATCAGAGTACAAGAACATTTTTTTTCAAACCAGAAGTTTTCTGCTATTGCTGAACAGGACGGTTCAAATAACAACTATAGCAGTGGCAAAGAGTTCAAAACTTGGAGTGGAATTGAAGACAAGAAAGGAGACATCCCAGGACAGGCAGAATGCCTCAGGGCATTATAAGACCTTCACCTTGCCCCTCTTCTGAGACACATGGAGATTGTTAGTGCCTGGAACAAACCAGGCTTGCCTCGCATGGTTTGTTTCATCACTTCTCCCAATGTGCTGTCTGTACTTTAGTTGCCTTGCATCATAAGATTTTTAGTTCTGGGATCACAGTGGACAACAGTGACCCTTTAGGGAGCCACCACTCCACATGAGGAGCTGTCTACTTGCCTGAAAGTGAAAACATGTGCCATAGGTGGTACTTCACTGGTTGGGTACTCACATCTTTGTCCACGTGAAGTGGAGTAGAGGGAGGAAGGAAAAAGAGCAGTTGTGGAAGATACATGGTGAAAAATGGTCTACTTGTAGACCACTAGTACAAAGCATGTGAGGAAGTAATGTTCTGTTGTAGATTCGGGTTAAGAGAAGCCATTCCTCATATATCCAGTCTTCTGCTGGTTGCAGTGGACTTTTTGAACAGCCAGCATTCATACAGGGGTCTGGATAGATGCTGAAGTGATGGGACCCCATGAGGGGACTTTTCTGGTCATGTGGAATTCCTCTCTTTTCTCCCCACCAAGCAAAGGGCAGCTGACACTGATTCCCTGCTTGCCTGTCAGGGGAGCAGTAGCAGGGTTTTCTCATGGCAGCCAGGAGAGATCTGTGGTGAAAGGAATGCCTCTCCTTTCTGATCAGTTGTGTGGCCATGGGCCCTCATTTTATGATTGATAGTAGCATCCATGAGCGGTGAAGGTGGAATTTGAGTGTTTCCTATCTCAACACAGGCATAGGCTGCCATTTACAAATCTCAGTTTTAGGCTCCGAGGAGATGGAAGCTAGCTAATGTAACCTGGGACAAAAATAGGCTGACAGGATTTTCTAGAAATATATCTCCTCTGCTGTATTGTAATCTGGTTTAGAAGAGTTCAGCATGAAGTTTGTTGCATTTCCTGGGGTTCTTGTGGCCCAAGTGAAGGACCCAGCACTTGTCCTTGTTAAAGCTCATACAGTTGACCTTGGCCCACGGATCCAGCCCATCCAGATCCCTCTGTAGAGCCTCCCTACCCTCAAGCTGTTCAAGACTCCTACCCAACTTGGTGTCATCTGCAAACTTACTGGGGGTGCATTCTAGCTCTTCATCAAGATAATTGGTAAAGATGTTAAACAGAAGTGTCCCAGTACTGAGCCCTGAGGGCCACCAGTTGTGCCTGGCTGCCAGCTGGGTTTAACTCCATTCACCACCACTGTATGGGCCTGGCTGCCCAGCCAGTGTTTTACCCAGAGGAATATATGCCCATCCAAGCCATGAGCAGAGGTTTTTCATGAGAATGCTGTGGGGATCGGTGTCAAAGGCTTTACGGTAGACAACAACCACAGTCTTCCCCATATCCACTAGGCAGGTCAGCCTGTCATAGAAGGAGATCGGGTTTGTCAAGCAGGAGCTGCCTTTCATAAACCCATACTGGTGGGGTCTGATTGCCTGTCTGTCCTGTGCATTGTGTGCAATGGCCCTCAGGACGAGCTGCTGCATGACCTTTCCTGGCACCGAGGTCAGACTGACGGGTCTATAGTTTCTGGATCCTCCTTTCTGCCTTTCTTGTAGATGGGTGTCACATTTGCTACCCTCCAGTCCACTGGGACCTCCCCAGTTTGCCAGGACTTCTGGTAAATGATGGAGAGAGACTTGTAGAGCACATCTACCTACTCCTTCAGTGCTTTTTGGCTGTAACCCATCCAGCTCCATAGACATGTGTACGTTTAAGTGGTGTAGCAGGTCACTGACAGTTTCCTCTTGGACTGTGGAAGGTCTCATTCTGCTGCATGATGCAGGAAGAAAACTCAGCTTGAAAGGTACTGCATTATTCTACCTTTGCCCAGAGCATGACTGTGTTGCAAGATTACTTACATGGACAGGTGTCACAGGGCAAAAAGATTTTTTCTAGCATTTTGTTCATATGGTCAAATATGGAAACAGTCTTGGACAATGATTCTGCCTTTAATCTTTGTCTTAATTACAGACTTGAAACCATGAGATCATTTGTGGGTGATACTGCTCAGGCTTCTTTAACTGATACAGAGTATCCAGGAGTTCAGAAAAAGGAGAATTTATAGGAGGACTAAAACCCTTCTGCTTTCTCACACAGCAAAAGAACTGAAAGAATGCAAGCTGTAGAACATGAAGGGTTTCTGGCTCTGTGGGTATCTGAAGTCATTAGGGTTCCCTCCTGAACTTACATACAAGGAGTTCCAGTATTAGGATGTTATTTTTTTTTAGTACAGTGGAGTGTGTCTGGGGCAGTTCTGTTTTTTTCTTTTGTCTTTCTGATAGGACTGCTTCTGTGGGGGTTTACAGGACTCTTCTGTGCAGACAACAAGCTTTTCAGTGTTCTTGATCTTGAATCCAGAAATTATTGTCCATCACATCTGTCCTAAGGTACAGTGCCCCTCAGGAGAGTTTCAATAGCAGGGTAGGATGATTGATCTGATAGTATAGCTACAAAGTCTTTACAACTTCCATTTTCTCATGTTTTTCAAGTAAGGAAAGCTTAGTGCAGTAGTCTTCTGGGACAGGAGTGGGTGAGACCTGGGTTGAGGAAGCAGGTTTCTATTCCTGAGGCAGTGGAAGATTAAATATCAGACAGACCGCTACTGAACTCTGCTTGTGTCACAAGCATGCCTCTTACTCCTAGGTAGACATGCCCTGCAGATACTTCAGGTGTGGTGTCCTTACTTTTAAAAACTAATCATAGGAAATGTTGTACCTTGGCATTTCTCCCAGGGATTGCTGTGGCTAGACTTACCTCCCGGGGGGTGCTGTGGATCTCCTTCTGGGAGTGTAACATGGCTTTTCTGCTTTCTTCTGTGATGGGTTGGAGAGGGACTGACTTCTGTGTTCACATGTGGGAGGAGGGAACTGGCTTTTGCAATGCTGAAGTGAAGCCAGGGTACATGGGAAGACTCAAAATTCAGCATTTTTTCTCGGTATGGCAGCATAAAGGAAGCCAGTACATCAAACCTCTTAGTCCCTTAGCAGTGCTGAGCTACTTGGTGTCAGCCTTGAGCGAGTCACTGATCACCCTGTAGACAGTGCTTTCAAGAATAAAGAACTACTGTGAATTAGGAAGTACAATTTGAATAATCAAGATGTTAAAGAAGATGATTCTTCTGCACTTCTGCAGCAAGAATGTCCAAAGCAGGTTGATGGGATGCTGTAGCTAGTGCTGCCTTGTTTTCAGACCTCAGCTGGCATAATGCCTGCCTAGGCTTTCATGGTGACGTTTGCTACCTAAAAGCTGCACTGCTGTAGGCACTCCAGAAGCAGGTCCAAGTGCTGTGTGTAAGCAAAGATGGTGGTGGACAAGCAGCCAGTTACAGTGGTGCCCGTGCTTCCTCTGCAGCTTGGCTTGCTGAGGCAGAAGATGCATTTGCTGCACCTTTCCAGTCTTTGGAAGTGTTCAAGTCTTCCAGAAACCTAGGCAGTCTTGGTGAGCTCCTCCTCTTTGCCTGTGAGGGAAGGAAATGGCGAATGGTGATCAGGGAGCTGAGGGATTCCTCCAGTACCACTTGCAGGGAGGTAGGATTTGGCCAGGAATGTCCCATGGCCTGATGACCCTCCTCATCACCACGACATCCTATGGACCTAAAGCCTGCCAAGATGACTTTGTCTTTCCCTCCAGCTGAGATTCCTGACCAGCTTATGGCTTCCTCCAGAGCCTTTGATATTCCGTTGAGCATTTATCTCATCTGCCATCCTTTGCCTTTTATTGTGGCCACCAAACAGAATCCTTGCAAAGCAGCAGAGTAATATTCAAAAGGGGGATAGTGGTGTGTGAAAAGAAATAGTGCAGCTAATGCACTCAGGTTCTGCAGACTGTACAGGTAGCTGGGAATCACAAGTGCTAATCACCTCTGAGTGTAAAAACCTTGTTTTGTTGTTATGATGCGAGTGTTTATTATAGAATTATATAAAGACTATAGAAAACATTCTGGGGATTTTTTTGTTATTTTTTTTTTTTCCCCATGGAGACACTTCATCAAATTTTCACACCTTCAGTGTGGGTGTATACAGTGTCTCAAGTGCTAATTTCTCTCCCACTGGTTATAAGAAAGTCTAGGCTAGGACTGGATCAGATATAGGCATATCTATATTTATGGATATCTATTTACATACATATAGTTAAGTAGGACAGTTATGACCCATCATATATGATAGGTTCTGACACCATTAATGTTTTAAGGGCTCAAAGAAAGCTTCTGGATGAATTAAATTTCCCTTAAAATCCACTGCTGTTACAATCCATACAAAGCTGAGTTCATAGTTTGAATGCAGGAGTAGTACTGATTGTCACTGTCACTGTCCTGTGCTCCTACAACTCATCTGATAATAGAAGTTTGATGTGCCACTGATTTTACAGATGGAGAAACTATAGCAGAGAAATTGTGAAACACATGTAATTAAAGTGGAAATTGTTAAATGCATGAGTATCTCTTCTTATAGTTCAGATAACCAGTCCAGTTTGCTTAGTTGACTGCATTGTTTAGGATCCCAGGTACTGTAAAGTGTATTCTGAAGTCTATAGATGTAGTTAAGGTGTCATTCCTGGACTGTAGGATGGATCCCATCTAAAAGAAGGGACGACCCTTTCTCCCTTTGTCAAGCATATGGAGAATCAGGAATGCTTGCCCTCAAGTTTACATGAAACTACAGAGAGGGTGTTGAAAGGATTTGTTTTCTCTCTTCAGATGACTGGTTTTTAATCCATTCCTTTGATCAGGAACGAGGTAGTTGTATTTATCTGGGGTAATGTAGCATGTATGACATTTACATGTTTCATTAGCCATGAATAACTAATTTTGTTAAGGTTTCTATCATGTTCAAATATTAGAATTAAGCCCTGTCATGGCAAAGACCAGTCTTTGAATATGCTAACAGAAAGGTTTTTCTGCTGCTTGAAGATAGAGTGTTTAATATACTTGTTAAATCAGGTGATATCTAGCACTCCATTGTAAGGGTCTACTTTACATGTCAATTATATTTTGAAGTACTGTAGCTTTCCTCAGTTGTGATTAATCCTTGAAATAAAGGGGGAGGGGGAAACAGCTAGTTTGTTTTTAATGATGCATTCCCCCTTTGGGAAAGATTAACTATGTACAACTTTGTTGAGTTTAGCAGTTTGCAATGAATTGTTGAGCTGTCCGTGGAGACCAATTCTGTTCCTTCAGAATGGGGTTTGTCAGATTACATCACACGCCGCTCCTCTAAAGGAAGAGTGTTCTTAGATCTCTGTCTAAGGCAAGGGACAGCAAGTTCCTTGCTAGCATTTGAACTTAAATAGATCTAGCAAATTAAACTAAGCCATGCTATTTTTATGGGTGAAGAAAAGACAGAGAGGGAAAAGGCAGCTTGTTCAAAACTTGCTCTTATTCTATACGGTTTTGGTTTGCTTGTCTCATTTCAGATCACATTCAGTGCTCTCTGCTGATTCATCTTTGCCTGTCTCAGCGAATCATTAGCATCTTTCCTTGGCTGCCTCCTTTTTCTGCTCTTTGCCTTTTTCAGATTGCACACAGATATTAATTAATTTTGCTGAAAGTCCTGTTTGTTGCCCTCTGTACCTCCCCATCCAACAACAAGTGGCAATGTGCAGTAATGTCCAGCTTAATTCCTGCAAGTGAGGTGTAAAACATCAGTGCAAAAGTTGAGGTGTCTCCTGGGAAACTGTGGGCAATTCTTGCTAGCTCTATCTTTTTTCTGTATGGAATCACTCAATAGCACCCCAAAAACGGAGAGCTGGCATTTGAACAGGGGATGGCAATGAATGAGAATCCTCCCTTTCCCTTGTGCTAAAACCTGCTAAAAAGGTGTCTTGTGGATGTGGGAGTGAGGGGGTATGAGAGCTCCACTGGCCAAAGGCTTGAACTCAAAGACCATTAGAAATGACCAGTGTATTTTTTCATTTTCTGAAAGATTATTCCAGGTTTAAGTAGACTGGCTAATCTGTTTTCACTTGCCTGGTTCTGGTGGTATATTTCACAAGTGTGAAAGTATTCCAATGCCAAGGGAATGATGTGAAATAAGTAAATTGGAAGAAGAAGTGCAACAAATAATATATATATTTTTTTTTTCTTTCTCTTCCCCTTCACCCTTCCCAAAATTGCAGCCACAGGAACAAGTCCTCAGGCTGGCCTAACCCTTCAGGGACCTGGAGCTTGAATCAGGGGACACCTTATGGATGGGAGATGACGGCAAACAGAGATGGAAGAGACTACTTCATCAAGTAAGTGGGCAGTGTGAGCTGTGCAGTCTAGCACAGCACTACAGCCCTACCTTCGACTGTATCTCCTTCGGATTCTAATTCCTGGTTCCCATCAACTGCTTTGATTTATTGCATAGAGGTAGCTCTCGACTGTGACTTGTTTTAGCACTTGGTTATTTCATTTACCCAAGAAAATTATGATAATATAAGGACCTGTAATTCATCAATGAATTACAACAAATGTCATTAACAAAATAAAAAAAAAAAAAGCCAAGTTTAAAGAATGAGGCAACATGTCAGTTCTGACTGAGACTAACAATTCTTATCCATCTCTGCTCTCTGAGCTCTTTTAGTTTGTCTAATATATTCATTATACTGGTAATAGAAGTGTATATTTTCCTCCTGTATAGTAAATAATGTAACTCTTAGATTTCCTATGGTCCTTTAGCTCTGAATTTAAAGGTTTGCAAAATAAATGTCAATGTGGATGATGTGATCATAAACAAAATTGGCTTTTCTCAGTGAAAACTGCACATAATTATTCTTTAAAATCACTTCAGTGGCTTGGATAAAATATAGTTTGTTGTTCTAGCAAATGTTCTCTTAACACAGGTTTGGAACTTCCTCAATAAGAAGGGATGGGGGGGGTTAGCTGAACCATTGCCTGATGTGACAGTGTTAATGGTTGTACCTTGCATCCCATTTTTAAAGCTAGAATTTGACCTCTGCTCAAGTGAACAGTTGGATTTTTTTTTTATTATGATTTCATTTTTATGTTTATCAGTCTGTTTAGAAACTTGCAGGTGCAGGTGAGAATTACAATTCTTTCTTTTAACACGGAGTAGAAGGATGAGACATTTTAAATTGACCGTTAAAAGCCCTGAATTCACTCAAGAACCTTCATCTGCAAAACCAGAATTTTACAGCATAAGAACAAGGATCCCCATTATTTTGCTTTCTCTTCCTCCCCACGTTGCCCAGGGTAGATGCCTTGGCTTCCTAGGATGCATTTGCTTTTGGAGCCAAAGCAGGATTTATAACAGCATGGTGACCTGCAGGCTTTCCAGATTTACAGTGATTTCAGACCTGGCCAAATTGAAGGAAGCTGTCTGAGTTAATGAGGGCTCAAAAACTAACTTTGAAACATTGTTTTCTTTCTTGACCAAGTATTTGTCATGCTTTGTATGTCTGTAAGACCCTGGGGGCAGTGCTGGACAATGTGAAGCTGTATGCCAGGCATAATATTACTATATTAGCATAGGTTTTCTGCCTGATCTAATTAGGCCTGTCAAGAAGTATAGGTGAGCCTCCAAAGTGCTGTGAAGATGTGACTCTGCTGCTTCTGAGACTCTAGTGAGTGAATGGACCTGTGCACCTTGGGTGTCCATTCATTCTGCAGACTTGGCGATATGTTCTCCTCCGTGTGACTGAGATTCATTTGTAAAACTAATATCCTGCTTCTGAGGGTAGGCTTCCTCCTCTTTTTTCACTGGTCACATAATGGGATGCTGCACTTGTTGTGAAGCTATAAACAGCTGTGGCTTACAAAATGCAGTGCATTAGTACTCATTAATTTTGCAATTTGGGAGTGTTTTCTAACTCTCAGTAGCTAATGATTATTTTGTTTATTTTTTGGATTGCCTTTTAGTACTTTGGAGTGCTATATCCCCCTCTTAAATGTAGAAAACTGCATCCAGTGACAGAAATCCATAACAGGATTGCCAAATTATGCCTTAACTAATGGTGGGCTGCTTCTTGTTGTTGTTGCTTGGTTGTCATGGTTGTTGGGGTTTTCTCCCATGCTCTTACAAGATGCTTTTTCTCTCTTCTCTTTGGGGCCCTGGTCTGTATGTGGATAGCAGACTATGTGGGGAAAAAAGCTGCATTGAGAAGTGGAGAGAATTACACCTCCGAGGAAGCTGGGCTGCAGAAGCCTTTGGTATTTTGTGCCCAACTTTCTTATTCGCCGGTGTCTCTGAGCAGCCTCAGGTGCAAGCTGAGCAATGCTGCATGCAGAGCCATCGTCGTACGGCCTCGTGCATCTGATGTTTTAACCCAACAGCACGGGCTGTAACACAGGCACCAGCCCTGTCTCCAGAGCAGTAATGCAGCTTACGAGAAATGAGAGTCCCTTGGGGTGCATTAAAAGCCAGTAAGTTCAGAAACTGAACAAAATCAGGAAGCCATTTAGAACCACCTACTGCTCTACTGAATCACCCGCTGCCTGCTGCTGCTAGTGGCTGTCACCCAGGCAGCTGCTGGGATGTGACAACTTTGGTTTAGAAGAATGAAGACTGAATAGGCCTGGTGAATTTGCCAGCGGTCCTCTGGGGGAGTACGTGGTACCTGTCCTTACAGGGCCTGATATTTGGCCCAGGAGAAGCCCTCTCTGGCTTTCAGAATTACTACTTTTGCGAATGAAACTACATAAATGAAAACAGATATTTAATTTTTTTTTGCGTTGCTTTCCATGCCTGGCTTTCAGGAATGAAATAGTGAGATGGTTGTTGATGGTTATGTCAATAAAGGCAGGAGAGAGATCAGTGAGATAGCATTTCATATTGTCTCCAAGGCTCTTTATAGCCATACAGATTAACAAATTGCATCACACTGAAGGAGAAAAAGCAATTCAAATCCTCTGCTTAGTTATGATTAAAGATGTACAAACCAGGTATTATCACAATGAAATGTGCTCATGAGTTTCCTACAAGCAAATAAAATAATTCATAGCAACATTAACTGCTTTTTTGTTAAATAATTTACTTAGTGCCATATGTACATACCCATTCAACTGCAAGCAGACATATTATCATTTTGAAATTGTGGGAGGAAGAGAGAATCCAGAAGAGTCTTTTGGTGAAATGAGGAGTAATTACATAGTGTCAGTGCAAATACTTTAAGGCGTAAATGGGAAGAGTTGTTTATTCTCTCTGCTGAAGCAAATTTGGGTCCTTTCAAATCTCTGAAATCCCCTATGGCCTGAGCTAACCAGGGGCAGCTTCCATCACCGGGCAGCACCTTTTGTAAAAGTGCAAGAAGAGCCTTTTACCAAAATGTTTTGAGATGTCACTATCAATTCCTTATCTCTTCTCTACAGATGGCACAATCAGGGTCAACTGCAAACCTCTAAAATACTACTTCTTAAGTTTAGGCCAGAGTAAATTAAAGCTTCAGAACTTCACCCATGCCCTTTTAACTTGCCACTTTTACTTGAAATAGCTTTCTAAGTAATACTTGTCAGCACGGGAGGATGGCAATCATCTAGTATTCTTCCAGCATGTTTCTTCCTGTACTGCACAAGCTGGACCTTTAATATGAAATAGTTTGCAGTGTATATTGAACCATTTTAAACACCTGTTTTCTTCACATCTCTTATATATGCTGTGATTATGAGAAATTCATGTAACACTAATTTGAAGGCAAACATGACACTTCTTAAACATGTATTTGGCATGAATATAGGGTTGCAGGGAGATAGCATGCAAAGCAGGAAGGTTGGGGGGATTTTGTCCACAATGAATTTAGCCTCATGGCAACTGTGGCTTGCCTAAGTTGCCACTGCTATGATCTTCCTGATTTTCAGACCTGCACATTTTTGCCCTTTCTCTTGTGATAGTCTTGCTGCTTGTCAGACCTTGAGGGGAGTTGATAGAGGGAAATAAACTGGCAAAAGCTGATAAAAAATGATTCCTACAGAGATAGTCATGAATTTTATGTCAGGTTAGCTCCCTGAGCCAGTCCTCCACATGGTCTGATAGAGTTGCAGAGGAGTTTAGGATGAAAGAAACATCTGAAGCAGCTGGTCCAGCCTCCTGCTTGGAGCATGGCTAATGCCAGGCAATGAGCAGCATTGCTGGCAGACTGAAATACCCAAATGATGTGGGAACGAGGTTGCCACAGACTTGTGTTGGCTTAAGCTGCCCTCCAACTACACTCTAAGGTTCGAGTTGAAGTAGAGTTTGCTGCAATGGAAAGTTATACCCTTTTGATTCCTATTCTTTAATTCCTAAGGTGAAGATACTTCAGTATTTTTGTGGATCTGGCTTCCATTGTTCAAATAAAGACCACAGTCTGAAATCAGATTACCTGAAAGGAGGTGCAACTCTTCCTGTGTTGACTCAAAACACAGTGGTCCCAGTAAGGTGTAGAAAGTTATTACACTCTTAAATTTGAGAGGCATCTGTTAGGTCACCATGTTGCCATATCCTTATTTGCAAGAGATGCTATTGAACATGTTTGCTTTAACTTTTGCCATTGCCTCAGAGAGAATGACAGGGTCTGTCTGCATTACCAGATAGTTTTGTTCCCTCTCTCACTCCAAGGACCCTGACCATATGCAAGCATATTAGCTTGCTTCTGTGTTCCAGTCTGGAACAGACTGAGCAAACAGCTGGGACCCCAGGCATGAAATAAAAGGCAGCACACTCAAGAGATCAAAGCCTGCAGCATTACATCTTGGCTTGAAAACCACAGGTCAGTCTCCAGAGCACACAGCAGATCTGGGAGAGACCTACTTGTCTGAAGGCTTTCCGAAGGTTGTTACGTTAGAGTGATGTGGTTGCTATGCCATTTGAAACATGCCACAACCTATTTTGATATCTTGAGTGCCTGCTGTTGTTTTTCACTGGTGCTTTTGTATTTAGTAACTGTATATTCTTCCAGGCTTCTTCCAGGTCTATCTGGAAAACTTCAGTCTTTTTTCCTCTTTTAAAGGTATGTTATCCTGCACCTAATATCAGCTCCATGATTTTTGGCTTGGGCAATCATTAGATTTCAGTTGTCCTTGGTTGCTTTAGTAACTATGCTATTCCTGAGTATCACTTTTGCCCCATACATAAAACAGATGGCATGTTTGTGTTCTTTCATAGCCAGTGCAGCTTACAACATCCTAAGTTTTCCAAGTATACACAGTACTATGTTTCTTTACAATATAGCAAAGTAGTGATATTCTGCTGTACTCAAATACTTCTCCAAATTTTCTTTAGTAGTCTTCAGCTTACTCTTGCAATGCTTGCTCTGCTTAGGAAAGGAAATATTCACATCTTTGCAAGGTAGAGTGTCTCTACGTGTGACATGATCCTGCTTGGCCTGTGTAGCCCTCCTTGTATATCCAGTTCTTATTGCTGGCCAGCCATGTGGAATGCCATAACACAACTATTGATGATATTGATGGCACATCAATCAAACATCCTGCTTATGAAAGGCCATTAGTTTATACCAGGTGCAAAACTGAGGGTCATGACCTGCTTATCAGTTTACTACAAAATAAATAAGTACAGAAGAGGACCATTTAGCTTTATTTTTTTTCTACATAAAATTTTCTCTGGGTATATCTAGTCCTACCCCAAACCTTCTCGTCCATGTGTTCTGCAGGTTCTAAACACCTGTTGATAGTTTGGTTGCTTCTCAGAATATTTCTCTGGGGTTTACTCTGTTGAAAGGTTCTGAAAAGAATCAATGGATATAAAATATAGCAAAAGCTTTGATTGTTGCTACAGTGTTGTTCATCTTCCTGGGTTTTGAAAAGGCTGCTGCTGTCTGTACCTTAAGGATACTTTAGTGCATGAGGCCATAATGAAAGTTGGAAGCCACAGGAGCCATCTTCTGCCCTGCAGGTATGATGTTTTATAGCACTATCCTGAATGCATTACATTTCTTCATCTCTAAGTACAGAAACACTGTCGACTGAGTTCACCAGAAGATTTATGTGACATTCACAAAAATATGAGCAACACCGCTGCTGCTTCTCTGTCCTCTCAGCTGCTGAGAGCACTTGGGCTTATGTAGGGTGTTGAAAGGAGGATTCATTTCCTTCTCTTTCTGATTCAGATTAGGGATGTGAATGGAGGCAATCTGTACACCAGCATATTGCCTCAACCTGAAGGCTGACTGCAGTGTGCCTCTCTGGGCATCTCCACTCCCAGGTGAGGAGCCAAGGGAACAGGCAGTGGAATCACACTCCCTGGCCCACTTACTCACACGTCCCTAAAAGGGGCATCCAATGAGATTGAATGACAGGCAGTTTAACAATGATAAAAATAGTACAACCTATATTAATTAGCAAATATAACTCTCGGCTACAGGTTACAGTAAAGCCTAAAATGCTTCACAGGAGTCAAATGTACATTTGCAATATAGATTCCTAATCAGACTGCCAGTGTTAAATTGCACGGGATTAAAAAATAAAATTAGAGCAGATATAAAATCTTCTGTTTCAGACAAGCGGGTGAGTCAGCTGCTGACTGCCTAGGGCTAGGACGAAACTTCCTGTATTAATCAGGTTATTCTATAATTACAAGCTTTCTTGCACCTTCCTCTGAAGTGGGTACCGAGTGCTGTCAGAGAAAGGATACTGGACCAGGTGGACAACAGGTCTGATTGGTATGGCGATTCTTCTTTTTAATCTTCTCTTTTTCTTTTTTTTTTCCCTTTTTTAAATTCCCTTTTCCCTAATATGGACTGTGGATGTGAATAGCATGCTGTTAGAGAAAGAGCTACTACGTTCCTTTCAGACTGCATACAAATTCGCTTTCCGTTGCTAAGGGTTTGACCTGCTAAAGGACGGGATTGCACACTGGAAGGGGGAGTGGGGCTGGAAGAGATGAGCAGCAGCAGGGATGCACAAGCATGAGTGATCGTTTAAAGCAAATCTGAATAATTAGAAAGGAGAAGAAGGAAATTATATAGCAACCTGTTTGTGTCAGTGGTCTGCCTAGGGATAATTTGAGTGTATGGAGAAAAGCAAAGTATTGCAAAATCAGCTCAACCTCCTGAAAAGAGAGAATGATTTAGCAATTGTCCTTCCTTCCCAGAGAACTGTTGCTCTAGCCATAAATATGGCAGGCATAAATACGATAGACATAATGATGTTCATATCGACTGGCACAAATCATCACTATAATGGAGCAAATAATAGCAAGGAGATTCTGGCTTGGGGGGTTATTTTATTTTAACTAGAGCATAGAAAGATTGAGAGTTCATTGCATTGTAAGGCAGCTGTACCTAAGCCAGGTGGAGCTAGCCACAGCAGCACGGCTCCTTCCCTACCAGCTGACTTGTCCTTTCTGAGTCCTCTCTGTACACGTGCAACCATCCCTTGGAGAACCCGGAGGATTCCTCACTCTGGGAAGGTGAGGGGAGTTAGACAAGAAAGTGTGAATGTAGGTGGGACTTCTCAGAAGAGAGTAAGGTTTTCCTGAGTCATTATCCTTAGATTACCTGGATGTAATTGTACCTAAGAGGAGTACTGGGAATCATGTACTTCAGGCCTCTCTTACAGCACAGGTTTCTGATCTGTGTTTCTGATGTAGTCTCCAGTGTTTTCTCCAGACACAAACAGGGTGGCAATGCCATGAAATTTGGAGAAGTTTTGCATTCCAAGAGCTGTTACTCTTGTGTGTTTGAAGGCGGACTAGGTAGTGGAATAAAAATTCTGGAGCAGAACCTGTATTAAAAAACATTAAAATATCAAGTTATGCTAACCAAGATCACATGTATGGAGGTGAGAAGATGAAATCCTCATTACTCTTTGAGCTCACGTGCTTTTGGGTAGATATTTCATATGGCATAACATAAGCTCATCTGTGCATTACAGCATGTAAATGTATCTCTAGAAGTATTGCTTCAGCACACCAAGCTACCCTTTCCAGGAGCATAAACCAGATGAATTCCTGTTAATGGTTTGTGTGAGAATGATAGCCCCAGTCAGAATCTGCTTTTTCAAACATCTCTCTTGTAAAAAGAGTGGTTCTCACAAAACTGAGATTAAAAGCATGAAGTTTTCATTCTGCAAAGCCATGAAGGTGTTTGGTAGTGGTTTCTAAGAAATGCCATTGTTATCTCCAGTGATCTAAACACAGAGGTTCTCCATATGAAATAGAACCAGACTGGTTGATAGGCCCTAAAAAGAAAGAGGGAAAAGTAGCCCCTGAACCACCAAAAGCTAGAATGACCCTGCAGGCTGTCCACTGGGGCCCTAGTGGCCACAAGCTTGGAAAAAATGAATATGGTAAAGCTGTCTGAAACTCAGTGATGGAACCCAGACCTTTCACAGCAAAGGCTACGTGAAATTTCCCCCAGGCCTTCTGTTAAGGCATTAAGAAGAAAATGTGCTAGAGAGAGGTTATAGAGAGGGGAAAAAAGGGCTGGCTGTTATGGCACTGTATTGCTATTGTTTAAATAGCACAGTGAAAGTACACCAGTTCATCACAGTCTATGTACAGAGTTTAAAATCACTTATCTAATATGTTCTGTCATGCCAGGAAAGACCACATAGGTAATGCCTTTCCAGCAGTCATCCATACACTAAGGGGCTGCATGCTGAGGTATATGAAAGCCAGCACTGAAGAAGCTGTATTTACCCTTTCAGCTTCATTTCTGCCATATTAATGTATTTATAGTTTTCCATAAAGAAAATCAAGTATAAGCCTACTGTAAAAGGTTCTTACCTTGCTGTAGAACAGCAAGATAATTTGTTTTAGAAAGGCAGGGTGACAGTACCAACAAAAGCTTACTGAATTTTAATTCTCATTTAGGTTTTAATTGCTCCTCTCACAATAAAATACTGCTTAATTATACCCCAAATCATCATCTTTCAAATATAATGCTAAAAATCTTCATATTATGCCTGTTGTCATATATGTGTAAGATTAAGGTGAAGAAACAGTTTAACTGAACTCCAGTTAATCTAGTCATGGACAACAAGATGACTCACTGCAATATTTTGAAAGCCATGTACCTAATATTCACTAGGATTTCTGTGCCATTCCATGGAAAAACTTCCATTTAAATAAACCAATCAAACTGTGTAGCTGCACAATTAAAGATCACCATGGTAACAGGGATTAAGCACACAAGGTGAAGACCTGCTAACTGCAGAGATTATGTCAAGTTTTTTCCTCTTCCAGCAGTAGCCAAATGAATTTACATTTTCTGTATCAAACACCAGGACGTGTAAAATGAAAGAGATTGAGGTACTTGTGTGGCATCTTGGGACTGCAGAGAATGTTTGCCTGACAGGGGAAGTAATTAGCTGGAATTACAAATAGGAACTCGGCAGACAGATATGAATAAGTGTTTACTCATGGGATTTATTTAGTGTTTCATAATTAAAACCTGGAGAGGCTTATTATGTAGGATGCAAATAGCATAGAAAAACTTTATCATAGTTTAAGAAATTGTACAGAATAATGCCACCATTTTTCTTTAATTTTTAAGTGAACTTAGGTTTACTTTGGCAAGATGGTTATTTGCAGCTCTGCTATAAAGTAACATTTCCAATGTGTAGTACAAAATTACAGTGCAGGCAGACACACTGATACACAGTGAAGACATAGGATGATACTTTAATCAATCCTAATGTATTTCTGCTTGTTTCTACCTCTATTCCTAGCTTTTTTATGTGTGTTTTTGAAAATTATTAATGATGCAAATCTGCTGGCTTGTGGAGTTTGCAGCTTTTAGTGATGTGGTTTAGGGTTGGTTTGTTTTTCTTTTCCCAAGTGGCGTTTGATGTGGTTGTAGGAGAGCTGTTCTGATCACAGTGATAGGATACGTCTCTTGCTGCTACAGAAAGCTGAAATACCTGGGCTAAACAGGGAGTCTTACTCCCTACCTTTGTTTTATCAGCAACTGTTTAGTGTGACTGGGGGATGTTGTAATCACCGGCTCTTCTGTCCAAGAAATGAGGGCTGATGATTTGGGGCCATGCTAGTTTTGCCATGAGATCAAATTTATGAAGACATCTTCTGTTCCTCTTTTCAGCCAACCTGTAAGAAGTAGAACTGAGCTGCCTTCAGTGTGCAAACGGCCTGCGGCTGTTCATCATGTAGCATGCAGATGTAGGCTCTGTAGTGCCTCTGCTTTCCAAATATTTGGTCAGTATTGCAAGCTCAGAAGATGTTGAGATCAAGCTGTATGCTTCCCACCAGTGCTAACTGCTCTGAGGTTTGTCTTGGGATCAACTGTTCTCAGTCTTTGTGGTAGGTTTTCCATCCTTGCAGAGCAGATCTGCTGCTTGGAAAATGCTTTAAGAGACCTGGTGATGGATGGGCTCACAACTGCACCTCTTCTGTGGGAATCGCAACTTGGCAAATGAGTCAGAGTGCATTTTGGTGTCTGGTTTTCATTATGGGAGCATATACAGCCTGTGAAGTCTTTGGCTCTCTATTCATTTGAAGAATAAGCTTAAGTCTCTGTGTAAAAGCAGAGCTAAAAAAGCTGTTTGTTTATGATAAGAAGTTGCTTCAATTTTACTAGTTGTCTGACATCCAGTTTTGTCAACTTTAAGTTAAAATGCCTTTCCTTGCACATTGAGATGCAATTTGGTTTTTTGCATCTTGGGATGAAAAGTCTTTGTTAAAGATTCATGATAAATTCTGCAGTTATATCCAGAATCATTGCATCTGGTGAATTCTTAAAGGAGGAGATGAATTTTGTAGGAATGAGTGTAGAAAGTACCTGTTTATGGTGGTACTCTTTTGTCAGGCAAAAATGTTAAAGTCAGCTCCTGACATGAGCAGCCAGCAAATGTAAAAGGAAGCAGTAGTTAAATATTGATGAAACATAGGATAAAATCAGAAAGTTGGGATATATGGGAGAAGTTCCTTAAGAAACAGACCATGAGATACAGGAGACAGCTTCTGAGGAGTGCTGTATTAGTGCTGTCCCTGGGCTTGATCAGGTGGGAACAACAAGAGTTTTACCTGAAGTCTGAAGAAGTATTTTATGTTTCCTGCTTATAATCCCTTTTGTACAGTGTTTTCTTTTTGCTGCTGCTTTTATTGTTTTTGTTTAATCCAGTTAGTGCCTTGAGCCGGGCAGCAGAGACTTGGCAAGAAGCCATTGTGATAAAAGTCATTCTGGTTTGGGCCATGAGGGGCTGATTCTGGCAGCTCATAGTAATGATACTTAGGGATTTTGTTGCATGACTCCCGTTGCCAGCATTCTATTAAAATGCAGTTCCACCATCTTAAAAGAGTACTGGGGAATGATGAAGTAATGGTCAACATCAGTGCTGCACACTGAAAAGTCACAACCTTCCACTCAGGGATGTTTTTAGTTGGTGAATAAATCAAATAGATGTTTCCATGCCTTCAGACATGGGCCAGGTCTTGAAACAGACCTTGGCTCCCCAGAGTGTCACACTGTGACTACACAGAGGTTTCCAAGAGACAGTGGTCAGAGGAATCCAAACACCAGCATCCTCAAGTTTCATTTAAAACCAGTCCTATTAGTTTCCTGACTAGAATTAATTGAAGCAAGTGCAAGCTAATGGGCAGATCATCGGACCAGCTGCTTGCATGGCGTGAGCCTTCAGGAATACAGTTCCTGAAGGAGGAACCCCATCACCTGAACATAATGTGGAATAGCTGCACAGCTGCTTTTTCAGCCTTGCCTCTGTGACTTGCATAGGCAATTGAGCCCTCTGCTGAAAGGCTGGGCAGTGTTAGGAAGAGTGACAGGACGAGGCTCCTCAGAGCAGGAAGCTTGGTTGGATTGGCTTGTTCCCTTCCCATAAGCTGCTTCCTTGGCAAGCTGTACTCTGAGTCAACTGGTGTTAGGAAAAAAAGGGTGTCTTGACTCCACATGCTCAGGTTCTGGCAGCCATAACCAAGTTCGCCAGGTGGCATTTAGCTTGCAGTTACTTTTATTTGATTTTGGACTCAAATTTAAAGAGCTGACCAGACAAGTTTGCTCAAAAACTCATGGGTTTGGTCATTGGGGTTTTTTTGTTGATTCTTTGGTTTTATGCTATAGGAGCACATGAAGACCATCCCATAAAATTGGGATCCTCATGCGCTTGGTTATATTTTAAATAGCAGATGCTAGACAGACAGTGACTTTATTCTCATTTTTTATTGCAATGCTGAAGTATGGTAAGATTAAGTGAATTTTTCAAGGAGGGATCTACTACCACACTCTCCTCCCCACATCTGTGTCAGAACATGAGACTTGCATGTGCATTTTTTTCATAACTACCATTCAGTGGAAAATTAAAAAGCTAAGCAGTCCACTTGTTGTCAGGCTGCATTGTTCCATATATGAAATTCATAATGAAGTTTTCATGTAAATATTAATAATAGAAAAGTGATGCTTCTGTACAATCCCTGTCTAGATTTACCTAGAATGCAGCACAAATGCTTCTGCTGCATGGAAAAGAAACCTAATACATGTTTGCACTGAACCACCCAGTGTAATATTGGCATTCCCTGCTGAGCTCTTAAGTTACTTGGGCTGCCTGCCGTTCTCAGGCTATCATAAAGCTCAGCACGGACTATGTGAAAATTTATTTGGTTTCTCAAGCAGGTTTTACAGCTCAGGCTGATCTCTCTGCTGTAACAGCTAAGCTGCTGCTGGCATCTGACTTTGCTACTTTAAAATTACTTTGGTGTATCTGTGCAAGTCAGCAGGTGGAGGTGGTCTAATGGCTGCATTATAGACAGGCTACTACTCAATAAACCTGGAAATCATTGCTTTTACCGGAGAGCTAAATGCGGATGTATATGAGACTGAGGGGTATTCTCAGGGAAGAAACTCAGAGGGAGAGGAGACAGGCAGGTAAAGCCAGGAGTGTTCCATTCCTTAGGAAAGTACCAGTTTCACCATTCAGCATGATGATGAGGAGTTGTGTGTATGACAGAGATCCAAGTGCAAACACATACACACAAAGAGATGTCTCCTCCATCTGTATATTGATTCTTGCTGATAGTAACAAAAGAATTGTAAAAAGAGCCTTAAGTTTTAAAGACGACATTTTTAATTATCTGGGTTCATAGTCCAGTTTTTAAAGTCTCAAATCTTACAGGGATGTGCATGCACCTCCAAACTGGGTGAAGAAGAATAATTAGCTGAATCACATCAGTGAAGGCATTGCAAAAAAGCAACAAACGTGCAATAAAAAGTTCCAAGGGCTGACTGACACAGAAGTCTTCTTGAGAAGCAGAAATTAGAGGGCTGAAGTAAGAGTTGCACAAATTCAGCCTGAGTTATTCCTTAAAATGTTAAAGCACCTTGTGAGTGGCTCTTTATCCATATAAAGAGTAAGGAGAGGAGTAATGGGGGATTCTGTGTAGAGAACATACATCAGTACAGTAAAATTCAAAGACATGATTGAGGATTGATAACATTTTCCCAGTGACCTAGAAGTATGTGTTCAAAATGACTGGGGAATCTTGATTTATTAGCTGACTTGCTGAGAGGGATCCAAGCTGCTCTTGGGTGTGTCCTTTGGGTATATCAATGGCAAATGGAACTGTGGATACAGGGAATTGTTATTAATTGTGGCTAGACATGTTTGAGAGAGAGGATTCAAATTGTAACAAAGCAGAAGATTCTTTTAAGATGATTAAGGGAGGGAAAAAAATCCTTGTATAAGGAGACACTAGAAGACATAGATTTGCCTCAAATCAAGAGGGAGTAAACATCAGAAAGAAATGAGAAATGTTTAAAACAAAAAATTATTTGTGGCAAAGAACTAAAAAGATGTATGTTTAGATTGCAAAGGAGAAAACTCTCAAACATTAGAGCAATGGAGTTGATTTCCATGATCTCGGTCATAACACTGAACTGAATAATCCACGATGGGTTTCCTCTGTTCACTGGTAAATGTGTAAAGGAGATTCCATGATGCAATGTAGAATTCTAACAGGTCGGAGGTGCTGCCAGTCCAGATCCCTCCATTCTCTTTTTTTCCTGTGGGTCAAGTGATACTTTACTTATTTCTTTAGTATGGAGATGATGAAATCTGAGCAACTCATTTGCAAACCGGACTTTAATCCACTGTAAACCCCTGAAACCTTTGCAGATATTAATGAAATACATTTAATTATCCGTGTTAGACAGATTACCCAGGGCAATTTAGATTGCCACATAAAAAGTGAAAGAAAGATCAGTGTTTTTACTAAGTGTATGGGTAATGAAAGTACTTAAATGGGATGATTTTCAGGGAAATTACATGATTGTCCAGGCTTTTAGATGACTGCTCTTTTCTAAGTGCTGTCATGAATGATGAATTATAACTCTATTTTAAAAAATGCTTTCATTGAAAGAAAGGAGAGGAAATATTTTTCCTTAAGTGTTTATACATATTATCAACAAAATGTTTTTCTTTTTCTCAAAAATGGATGTTATCAATCTTATTAAAGTGGGAAAACTTGCAAGTGGGCTGAAAATAGAAGGGCAAGTTAAATAATGAGTATTTCTTGCTGGCAGTTTTGAGTTTTATCCTGTAGCCTGACAATACCAGGATGAGTTGCTAATTTCATCAGTATATGTTGACTGTCATCTCTGCCCACCTATATAAAAAAGTAGTATCTAATATTTATTTGAAATGCCACTTGGGGAATCCAGTTGCTCATGTGAACTTCTGTGCAACTATAGTAAATACATGAAATGACAGAAGAGCTATGACATTTCTGACTGACTAGACTTTTAGTGCCAATAATATAAATGGTTATGCTTTGGAAATGTGCTAATTTGACAGCTCTTCAGAGACCCAAAAAAACAGCATTCTTGAATTCATTTGGCACGTATATGGCACAAGTTGCCAAAGCCCCTGTAGTTAAGGCATCCTGTGTAATAATAAAGTTCTTCTTTCACCTAATGCGTTACCTTCAGACAGGTTGTTGATTTTGGTGGGTTTCTTTGTTTTAAAGACTGACTTCTGTTTTCAGCATTCAGCATCAATAGCACACTTTCCTGCATGGTGACAGACAACAGTTTCCTTCAACAGACCCATCAGAGAGGTGGGATGTTGCAGTGCAGGCTCTGCAGTACCTTCCAGAACTACTCATGGAAGAGCTGTGCTTAGAGCTCATTTCAGTGAAGTTTAGATGTAAAATGGCATCAAACAAGTGGTTGTATTGGGGCAAGACAGCAGGTTACATATGGTCAGCATGTTCTGGTGTGTGTTTTACATTCTGTGCAAGACCTCTTTTCTAACTGGGCCAATATCTTCTTTCTATCCTTATCCTAATGTATAGAATATTAATGCTTTTTATGATTTTTCAGACCTTTTCCTTCATACAACATATATGTTACCATTCCAGGTAAAGCAGCAAAACTGAAATAACACTAATCAAAGGTAGAAGATGATTTATGAGAGGATAAGTCAGTGGCCCTCTAGACCAAATGGGATTCTTTCCATCCCAGTCTGATGGCACCAGGCTGCAGAGTCCTGTCCTCAGGTCAAGCTCACAGGGAAGCTGAGCATGCAGTATCCATGTGAGCACCTAAGTGCCCTCACACATCACCTCTACAGCTACAGCCAACCATCAGAGTCCCATGGACAGGAAAGCAGCTCCTTTATGGGCACGACATCGTCCTAAACAGCACTCAGATAAATATGAGGCGTACAGGTAGCCAGGTCATGTTCTCATCCATCAGCAAATCAGGCCTGAAGCTTGCTGTTGGATCACACAGAAAATAATTGGGATTAGAGTTTAAGCAGAATATAGGGCAGACTGGTGATCAGGTGAAGGGTCTGGCTGGACAGATGTGCTGGCCACCAGCTTGCCCCTGTGTACCCAGTCACTTTGATTCCTTCTTCTCTCCACTGTCCCACGCTTGTTCTTCCCCATCTACTTTCATCCCTCCTTTTCTCCACCTTTGTTTCTGCCCAGTTAACACACCCCTCATTACTTTTCTCCATTGGTTCCACTCCTGTGACCCAAATCTGGTGTTTGTGACACCATCACCTAGATTCCATCAGCCTTACATAGTAAGACCAGTACAGTTGGTATTGGTCATGCAAGTTCAAATCCCCAAGGGTCAGCAGGACCCCCTCTGACATGATCCATCTTTCATATGGCTTCCTCCTTTCAACTGCCCAGCCATGAAATCCAACAAGCCCTTGTGGTGTTCTTTGTAACTCTTGGCAGTTCTCACTGTGCTGTCAGCTGCAGCCAGCTGTTTCTCTTGACATGTTCCATAGCTTTTCAGGGTCAGTTAGCGGAACGTCAATCTCCCTGTCCATTAAAAAATGAAAATAAAAATGATCCATTATGAAACCTGAAGTAACTGTGCAGTCCCAGGGGGTGTCATTTACAGATTGTGTCCATAACCATCAGACTGTGGGGGAAAAATGCCAAACAAATAGATGGCATAATATATTAGAAGAAAAGCTTTGGTCTCCTTTTTTCAGTGATGTTTGGGTTCTAACTTTGCATTATCACTGTTGTATCTGAATCCTTTCTGACAGTACTTCAGGAACTGGAATGTTTTTATTTACATGTGCTTTCTCTTCAGCAAATGAAAATTCATATCTAAGGCAGATAATGTAGATTTTTGTAAAGATAAGCTGCTTTATGCGTGTTGCAAAATCTCAGAAAAACAATGAAAGTACCAGGCTGTGCTTGGTCTCATCCCCTTCACAAGGACTGCTTCATGCCTCTTTATCTACAGACTCTTTTTAGTTATTTACAACTTTATCATGCTTTCTTTGACTGAGCTGAAATTTTTTTCTTCCCCTCGTTTTTCTGGGACCTAACTGGTATTTTGATAAACATCATTCCTAGAAAAGCAGAAGTTGGTTTGTAAAGCTTGGTTCTCAGACTTTGAAACAAACGTTTGAAAGGTGACCCACGCATCACCTTTCAGCCACAGATGTAACTTCTGATGTTGCTGTGAAGTTCTCCTGCGTTAAGAGCCTTCTGAAAATTTTAGAAATCCCCATGCTGAAATGGAATGTTCCAAAAAATCATCCATGCAGCGTGTCCAAAAATTGCATGCCTAAAAAGGTTTGCCAGTAGTGACTTCCAGACATCAGGACAGAGAGCTGGCAAGACAGCTAGGGCAGAGGAGGGACGGGATGGTTTGAGAAGGAACTCCTGTGAATGGCACCACTTGTACTACCTGACTACAAGACAGTTATTAGGAAACAGGAGAGGAGCAGAATTAGGAGGGGAAGAATTGATGGGACGAGGAGTTGAGATGAAGGACAGAGGAAGTAACACATGACACATGTAACTTTTTTGTAACACAGTAGCATCAATTCATGATCTGGTTATAACCTGTAATAATTCTTGTTACGGTTCTGCAGAACTTTTTATCCTTGCATTTTGGTCTGGATGCTGTCTGGTTTTATATAAAATTCCTTGCTTATAAATGGTAAGTATTTATGCCTGTCGAATGGATAGGAGCATTAGGTCTGCAGCAGGAATGATAATATTTTGCCTTGTCAAATGCCCCAAACAGAGAGCCATGAGTTATAAGCAGATATATCATCTACATTATTAGAATATTTGGAGGGTTCAGGATTGGCATGAATTAAATACTGCAATTCTTGGTATTTGAGTCAAAATTTGTCTTAGAAAATAAGGTTATTTAGTTGTCTGAAATGTGACTGCTAGCATTCATTTCATGCTGTGTTGCTACCTTTCACAGAGGTGTTATTAATATTTTAATTATTTATACCAGTGCCATGGGCAATGTGAGGCCAGAAGATGAATACAACAACACAACTCTCCTGAACAGGCTACATTTTTGTTGTATGTTATTATAGACCTTTAATTATAATTGTAGAAAATCTATTGTTGGATTTAGACATCAGTTGTCATCGTGACAAATAGAGAGCCAGATTTTATGCCATAAGTTATCTTAGCTTCATTACTGTCAGCAGAGTCCCACTGATTTACACCAATAGAGATGACACAAAAGTACTTGTTGTACTTTACTGCCTCTCCCATGAGTTGCACTACTGCAGTGTTTCATGACTCCTGGAATAACAGTTGATTTTTCTCCCTGTCTTTTCCTCTCTCTACTTTCACTGTCTCATCAGGCACTTGAGCTTGAGAATATCCTTCCCTAGTTTGAGTAACTGTAGAAGAGGGTTCAATAGTATGATGTTTGTCATAGCTATTGTGAAGGCATTTTAATTATTACTTTTTAATCAGAGATAAAAATCAAAGTGTGGGTTTGGATTTTGTGAATGGTAAGCTGGCTGCCTGTATCCTTTCTGGCTTCATTCTTCAATGAACCATACTTAAGGGTTTATGGATGTGGATGGATGTCCTGTCAGCTCCATAGTAGAACCCAAGCTCTGCTTAATTAGGCCTGCTGAGTTCATTATGGTGACCTTGATGGGCTTCTCCTGGCTGTGTTATGACCTAGTCAAAGCCAGGTGTCTTCCTGCACTGCAGTCACAGCAACAGTTGCTGTGAATCCCATGGTCAGTGTATCCCAATCAGCCTTATATGAGCTGGTTCAGGTACCAGTACAAACTTTGCTACGGCAGCACCAGGTTTAGGCTGGTGTGAAGGTGGGCAGATGAAGCCTGTGCTGTGCTGTACTCTGCAGTGCAGCAGCCAGGCTCCCCAAGGCACCCAAGTTCACTACCTGAAAACAATATACATTTCAGTTTCCTCACAGCTCAGTGCTCATCTGTTCACTTTTATAGACAGTTCTCTGTAATGATGGACTCTAATTTTTAGCCTGACCTATCTCCTGATGGAAATACTCTCTAGGGATGTGGTGGTCTTTTCTGCATGGGAGAAAATATTTTGTTACAGTTCAGAGGTTCCATGAGAACTTGCAGCTCTATTCTGTGAATAATTGTTTTTTTCAGCTTGGTTGCTATTTTGGATAAAATGAAATATAAAGTGTGTTAGTATTTTTTCTCTTCCTGGTTGTTCCCTGACTGGAACAAACAGTGCACCAAAATTCACTTTCTTCTTCTACACATAACAACCTGTTCAGAGCTAAATTCACAAGTCTGCCTGAAGTCAGGAAACTGACTTTGCTTTGCAAAGTAATTCCCGTCCTCCTTTTGGCCAGCACTGTCCTCTGCCTGGTGAGATAAGCTCACAATTCTTGTTCCCTGTGCAAAATCACCCAGCACTCAGCATTCCTCATTATGATGCTACAGCTCCATGTTGCATAAACATGAATGAAATAGTCAGAGAAGCAGGGGTGGGACTGAGTGTGACACTTGTCAGATGAGTCATTTGGCCTTGCTTCAGCTTGCCTGTGGGTAATGTTCTGATGAGACTCAACCGATGGACTTTTCAATGCAGGCTTATGCTAAGAAGGTAACAGTTTTTGCCCTGTACCATGGGAGCTTGCTTGGTGCTCAGACCCTGGGAAGCTGAGGAAAAATCTGGTTTATTTCAATCCCTGAGACTGCTGCTTCTGTGCAGAAGTGAGTCCAGTGAGAGTCACAGCTACCTTTCTTGTCTGATGATCTTGAGTTTTTATCTCCTCTCCTGTTGATCCCCAGGATAACACTTCAGCAAGATTGAAATCTGCACCAAAACCCACAGTGGTTAAAGTGAGACCAGCCCATTGCTTCCCAGGACTTTGGTTTTATGAGGGGACTGAAGGATTGCATCTCAGTTGTCCTTCCTTTTGTACTCTCCTGAGAGGAATATTAGGGGGGAGAGAGCAGCTGCATCACTTTTTATGGCCACTGATAAATCAAGAAAAATCAGTGTTGTGCACATGTATGGAATGTGAAAATGCAGTAAGATCTGTCTGACCTCTAAAGAAACCTTCTTTGCTACAGAATAAGCACTGAGACTTCACATTTATTTCTTTGAAAGCTTTTTTTTTTTGAGATTAAATATTTTTCCATTCAGTGAAGTGGAACAAACTCCTACTTTCTCGACTAAAGTCAAGAGATGAGTCTGAAATGATTAAAACAAAATTATAAAAATTAACTGCCTTGATACAGACCATAGTTTCTTTTTAAAAAACCTTCTGCTGAATTGCCTTAAAAGATCTTGTTTATAATCCCTAATCCCATGCAAAATTACTTATAACTAAATGATTTATTCCACATACATCCCCAAACCAGTTTTCCAGATTGAACATTGTATGTCTCTTTTCCCCATCACTTTATTATTTCTTCCTTTTTCTCATCTGCTAAGCTGTTTTTGAAGTAACCACTAATTGTGAAAGTAACAGCAGGTCCCTCACTACTTCCTCCTGGATTTCAGGAGGGATATTCTGCTCCCCATCACCAGCTACCAGCTCAGGAGCCCAGTTGCCCTGAGGATAGTCAGTCTTTTTGTTAAAGACTGAGGCAAAGAAGGTCTTAAGTACCGTGGCCTTTTCCTTGGCTCTTGTTACTATGTTCCCCCTTCATCCAGTGAGGAATGGAGATTTTCCCCGGTCCTCCTTTTGTTATTAATGTATTTATAAACACTTTTTAGTATCCTTGACAGAATTAGCC
The DNA here is from genome assembly GCA_013399075.1 of Chloroceryle aenea. Taxonomy (NCBI): domain Eukaryota; kingdom Metazoa; phylum Chordata; class Aves; order Coraciiformes; family Cerylidae; genus Chloroceryle; species Chloroceryle aenea. The sequence continues at coordinate 276,913 of VWZY01000958.1, forward strand.
AGATTAAGTTCTGAGTTTTGCATTTCGAATTCTCTTTCTACATGATCTTTGAATACCCTTCAACTCTTCCTGGTTCACCTGCCCCTTCTCCAAAGTTGATACACTCTGGGGATTTTTCTGAGCTCCTGCAAAAGCTCCATGCTCAACCCGGCCGGGCTTCTACCCCTCCAGCTCATTTTTCAGCACACAGGGACAGCCTGCTCCTGCACCTTCATAATTTCACGTGTAAAGTAAGCCCACCCTTCTCTGGCCCCTTTGCCTTTGAGGGCTGCTTCCCACGGGACTCTCCGAACCACCGTCCTGAGCAGACCAAAGCCAGCCCTCCAGCAGTCCAAGGAGAGGCTTTACTGACAGCCCTCCTGACTTCACCACATACGGAAAATTCTATCCCGTCGTGGACGCTGTGCCCCAGGTGACCTCCAGCCACCACATCTTCACCAGCCCTTCGCTGTTCCTAAAGAGTAGGTCCAGTGGGGCACTGCCCTGGTAGTCTCGCTTCCCAGCTGCAGCAGGAACTGGCATCCCCACATTCCAGACACCTCCTGGACCGTCCCCCTTCTGCTGCGCTATACTTCCCGCAGACACCTGGTAGGTTGAAGTCTCCCACAAGAACAAGGGCTACTGGATGTGAGACATCTCCAAGTTGTTGAAGGAATATCTCATCAGTGTCTTTATCCTGGTCGGGTGGTCTGTAGCAGACTCCCACTAGGATATCAGCCTCATTGGCCTTCCCCTTTGTTCTTATCCATATCCATAGGGTTTCCACCTTGGTGTGTCTAACATTGGATTCCAGACAGTCAAAAGACTCCTTAACATATAACGCTACCCCTCCACCTCTCTTTCCTTGTCTATCCCTTCTAAAGAGCCTGTAGCCATCCACTGCAGCACTCCAACCATGTGAGTCACCCCACCACATTTCTGTGCTGGCAGTTAGATCGTGGTTTCCCCGGTGCACAACAGCTTCTAACTCCTCCTGTTCATTGCCCATGCTACGGGCATTGCTATACAAGCAGGTGATCCAAGGTATGGATATCACCTCCAACACTGGAATGTCCCCCCAAGGCTTATCTCTAGCAGTCCCAGGTTTGTCCCTCTCCCCTTTTGGTCCTAGTTTAAAAGCCCATCTGGACATGATCCTGGGGAAACTGCTCTAAGTAACCCTGCTTTAACTGGTTTAATGTTGTTAGATGTATTTAAAGGGCCATGTTTATGGATTTCTATGCTCTATTTCTGTTTATGTTGCATGTTGAATGAGACACAGGATGATGATAGGCTTACCACCCCAAAACTTGTTATCAAAGCTTTTATCGCTGTTATAAATTATTTTGCTGTAAAGCTGCTGCAGACTTTCTCAACAAGATCCTATTGTTTCAGACACCGAGTCTGAAGCCCTTGTAAATTAAGCAGTACTGCATTATGTTTCCAGGGACAAGAACTTGATGAGGCCATACAGCCTAGTTGTTAGAATGGTCCTTGTCATGATTCTGCACGTGCCACTTAACACTTCCCAAAGAAATCCTGGCCATAGGTTGGATGCACTGTGGTTTCTCCCCACAAGGCTTTTTGGACACGGTACCTTCTGTTGCAGAGGTTAAAAGAATAACTACAGGGAGAAGTACAGTGTGTAACAGTGCTGGCACAGCCTGTTCTGTGCCATTTACTCTCCGTGCCAGGGAACAGCCTCTGGCATAATTAATTTATTAATAATGCTGTAGTGACAGAAATGTTCTCTGGCCAGTAGTACTTGAGTATTTTTTTGAAGCATATAACAGGGAGGTGGGGGATAGTCAGAGTCTTTTAGTCCATTTCCAGAACAAGACTGGTTATCTCCTGAGAAATAAATACCTGGTGAACGAAAAGTGAGGAAGCACTTGGAGAATACTTCTACCTCAGCAAAACTCCATTTTCAGTTTTCATTAGATATGAGTGTCTGGTTTTGTTGGTAATCCAGCTAGCTGAAGTTATTTTTTGCCAACAGAGATTTTCTGTTTCCTAGAGAACCCATGTTCAACAAATTATTTCCTTTCAAGGCTTTAATGAAGGAAACTTTAAACACACGCTGCGTAAACTTGAAAAGGTGCTCCGTGTTGTCACTGAATCTTACAAAATGCATGATGTGTAAAGTTACTACGGAGCTGCTTGAGGCTTTGCTTTGCTTAGGAGTTGCATGACAGCCCACAGCCACTGAGGCCACCCATGAAGGTGATGCCTGTCAATAGCAGGCTTTGGCAGGTGGAAGCAGTGGTGCTGACAAGGACAGGTATACTGAAGGAAAGATTTATCATTGGAATGGCAAAGAGAGACAGGGAATGAGTTTCTTCTCAAGCCTGATTTATGTGCCACTGTATTTTGCTTGGCACCATATTGTTGTAATCAATTATACCCTTAAAGCTGCTTAGAAGACCTTAGAAATTCCTTTAAGGTATGCAGGCATGTGTTGGCTCTCTATTTAGTCTCTCAGTTATGCAGTTATACAGTATTTGGGATAAACATGAGCAAATGAGAGGGACTTTTCCATGGCAAGTAATCCTTGTCATTGAGGCAGAAAACGCCTTCTGGTAACCTCTTAGATGTATTAAAGACAATATCCAAAATGTGGCTCTTTGCTTTTGTTGGTTGTGAGCAAGGCTGTGGCACTTTACACTTGTGATATGTGGAAGTAAACAAATAATTTGTAGGACTGTGAGTTGCAAAGCAAAGGGAGTGCAGAAGCTTCATCCATCCAGAAGCTTCAGAGAGCTATAGAGAAAGCTTCATGTGCTTTCCATATGTGATTTATCATGTTCTTTAGCTGAGCAACCAAGCAATACTTTCCAGCTGATATGTTCCAACATTTATGGCTGAATTTAACCAGATCTAAGGCAGGATAAGCCTATATCCAGTGTATTATCCAGGACATTGAAACCAATGAGTCAGAAATGCCCTCCCTGAGAAACAGTGAATAAATTTTTACTGGTAGTGTTTTTGCAACTGTGATGCCACTGGAAATAGAAGTGAGGCAGTACTTGGTAGCAGAGGCAGTATCTTTCACTGGGATGTCACAGATAGTTTGAAAACCAAACCAACCAAACAACAACAAAACAACACTGGAAAAAACATGTAAACAGAGCAATCTTTTGGGTAATCAAACTTTCTGATAAAAAGCTTCTTTATAAGGCATATTTAGAGAGGTTTGTTTATAAGGATCTGAGCACTACCTTGCCCAGGGGTCAGGCACACACTGGGGAGTGTGCTTCTGGAGTTGCACCAGTGCAGCCAAGCTTTACTCCTGGAGCTGCATGGACTGGGAGCCTGTTTTGCTGAACTGATTTCAGACAGACACAAAAATCATTTTAGAAGTTTCAGAAGCTGCTTGTCTAACAGCTTCTTCCTGGTGGATGGGCTTCCCCACAACTTGAGGACCTGGCACCCAGTCAGTAAGTTCTGGAAAGGCTCCAGGAGCTCTTTGCTAAAGCCAAGGGCATAAAATCCCCACCATAACAGACTTACTGCTCAGACTTGGAGGATGCCATGGACTATGGGGTCCAACTGGACTCTACGTGTAGAGCATGCTGTACCTAGACCTTCACACTGAGGAAGGCAGCCCTCAGGGCAGCTGCCAACCTCCTCTCCTGGGCAGCTGAATTTAAACACTGGCATGGTGCTCTGAACTCCTCAGCCTGAGTTCACCCCCTCCTGCAGGACTACTGTAGCACAGGCTGTCTGATCATGATGTAACTGAAAAATGGGGAGGTTTGTATGGAGCAGGTGACAATATGACCAGCAGGTTGGATCTTCATTTGTTGTTTATGGCCTTTCTGGATACCATGAAACAAATCTTCTCGATATTCTTCTAAGACTGTCAATAATTTGGGATGGAGGCAATTTTCTTTCCTGAGGTCGGGTCATTTGTCCATTTTGGCACAGAAACATGAACCACATTGCCCAACATTTACTTGCATTGAAGTTGGGCTTTCAGAGTCTGGTCCAAAATTAGGACAGACAAAGCACTGCATCAAACCTCGTTGTCTCCTGATCCAAGCACAGGGAGTACTTACACAAGATTATTAGTATGCAAAAAACCCCAATATGACTTTTGTTAAAAATAGAGTTCTACTGAACGGAGGACAGCTCTTTGTCATATTTAGTAAATACTGCCCGGGTTCCTTTGTGCTCAACCCACGAGCCTCATCCATAGGAGACAATAATTATACAAGTTTTATTAATGAATTCCGATTTATATGATGGATCTCATTGTTTTGTACACTCCTCTGCTATGAAGTTTCTTCTGATCAGTCATTACCTATTCCCACATCTATACCTACTGAAGTATTCTGGTTTTATCTTTTCAGGACATGTCTTTTTGGGCTCAAAACTCAGCCATTTTATTTCTCTAGTTTCACAGTTTTTACAGTACAGTCTGTCATCCAATTTAATATTTATCAGTTGTAATAACTTGACTGCCAGGGTATTTCCAACATTAATTCCGGGTGTCTGTGCACTGGATAGTCCCGCATTCAGAATTACTAAACAGACCATGCGGGCAGACATTTTGGCTGTAACTTGTTTGCTCATTTATATACAGAAGAATGGAGATGAATAGCTAATTTTGCTGCAGAGAGTTGTCTGCTCTGAATGCCAAATGCTCCATATATTGTAACTTCAAGAGCCCGATTGAACCACTATGGCAGCCTTCCACTCAGAGAAGGGATTAATTGTTCCAAACTTCCTTTTCTTTCCCCCAACCCTGCAACTTTTATTAAAAGAGAACCTGAATCATGATTCAGAAAGCCAGTTAAATACTTCCAGCATGACTGATTTAGATTTCTTCTAAGGATGACACTGGAAGCATAGTCTTGCCAGAAGAAAGGGCAAGACATGCAAAGGCAAACGCAGGCAAGGACCAGTGGAGGGTGCAGATGTTTGCAAACAGATTGTGCCATGCTGTTTCAGTCGAAGGGATTGATTTGTCCCAAACAGCATGTAAAATGCAGGTTTATGCCCAGCTGTTCAGTATGGAACCTGCATCGCAGTCTCAGTTTTATAAGAGCTATGGAAAATGGGAGTGAAAACTCAACCTTCTGATTGTCCTTAGTTGCAACTACTAGGAAATCTAAGAGGAAGAGACAAGTTTTGTTCACACACAAAGCCTTCAGTTGGTACACGTGGATTTTTTTTCAGCTGCCAACATGTACACAGTTTTAAGGTTGGATCAGTGACAGATTTTCCTCCAAGGATCTAGGCTCTGCTGTAGATTTCCCAAGTAGTGTAGCCATTGTAACTGTGAGAAAAGAGGATATAGTGGCTGTACACTGGGATTTGTACACAGTGGTGCTACCAGAGGTTGTGTGTGCTTGAGTAATTAGAACCTTTTAAAGTTAGAAGTTATTTTGGTCTTGTTGCAGTGAGTTTACAGTGCCTCACCTACATTTGAGTAGGAAATGTCCTTTCAGTATGACCAGAAGTACAAGGAATGCAGTAGAGCACACTGTGGACAGCAGTGTTTGATGGATGGTGAGATAATAATGGTTGCCAAGGCCTCCCAATGTTTTCCAGCTTCCCACAAATACTGTGTTTTCTTGCCTGGGCTGCATTTCACTCAGGTGCTACTATAAGTCGGGCTGCCAGTGGACTCAGAAAGGTATTAAGTGTTGATTGATGTTTGCATTAAGCTGTAAGAAAGCATCCTGGTAGGAGAACAAGTTGGGGTTTTGTCAGTCTCTAGGAGGAGGCTGGAAGGACCCATTCCTCCTTCAGTTGCATGGTTTGACTGTGAAAAAAGTCACCCCAGACCTTGTGTGCTCCTGTTTCTCAGTTTGCTTTTTTGTTTCCTCTCCCATCTCTCTTCAGAGATCGTGTACATGGCCTGGCCTGTGGTTTGGTAGGTGCTTGTGTTTTGGTGTGGGTTTTTTTCCCCAAGATGGTGCTACTGTACCACCTTCTTAGGAGGGTGGTGTTCTTCTTTCACACCTGGGTACACTGAATTGTTGCCAGGCATCTACCTGTATTTTAAAATTTACAGTTTATTTAAAAAGTGGTTTCTTTTTCCTATCCTTCTCTCTCAGGAGAACAGAAGATGAGATATTTCATTGAAGAAGCATAAAAGAAAGATTTATTGCAGGACAGTATTTTCTGCAGCTGCAGTATTTTCTGTTGAGGGTTTTTTTGGTTGGTTTGGTTTTGTTTGTTTGTTTGCTTTTGTGGAATGACTTTTTTAATGCTTTATGTTTTTAAATCAGGCCAGAATCGGGAGGTAGAAACACAGTTCCTACAACTGGCAATAGAGTAACCTGCATAACTCTACAGAATGTGGGCACAGAAGCTTAAATGAGGCTTCTAAAACACAGATTATTTTTTTCCTGCTATTACACGTATAGCAAAACTATAATGGTCAAGCATGATGTCCCCTAAACTGCTGATCCTTTTTGGATCTTAATTATTCCACACTAGAGAATAAATTGTAAACCATGTTCTACAGGATAAGAATCTGATTGAAAATGTGAAAGCTTTTCCAACATCAGTTCCATATGTTATGGGGGTTTTGACAGAACAGTGAGTAGGTTGTTTATCCATTGCTGGAGAAGGCTTTTTTAATTTCTCTTGACAGATGTTTTAATTCATTTTGGAAAACAGTCAACTGAGCTTTGCCTTTTGTAGTTCTAGTTGTTTTAAACCAAATGTGAGGCTGTATGACTCCTGTTTCACAATAGAGCTTCGAGTGTAATTTTGGTTCCAGATATGATGGATGTTTTGTCTCCTGCCTCCAAATGTGAATTATATAGCTTTTGAAGTTAAGCCGTTTGTCAGAACTGAGTAAAACTTCTCTAATATTTGAGTTCTTGGTTTCTGGAATAATCATTTATTTGTTTATTTTGTTAAATAAGAATGCTATATGATTAAATGATGAAAACTAGTTCCATTTATAAATGAGACTTTATGTGATCTGAAAATATAAAACTTGGTTGTCTGAGTAACCAAACATGCAAAGAAGTGGTTTTGTTTTTAGGAATATGTACTCCCTACATATGCTGACCTCTTATTCCATTAAAAATTAGTCTAGTAAATGTCCAGAAAGCAATTTCCTACTTGGACTTTGTAGAAGTGTATCATTTCTGGAGGAGTCAGTGAAGATCTGTGCATGTACATGTACATTGCTGTATTTTTGGTGTTGAACATACCAGAGCTGAAGGAGGCATCACCATTATGAGGCAGGTGTGGTTTGGGGAGGCGTTGGGCAGTGAGTGCTGCTAGAGATGGCAGAGCAAGGGAGCAGGAGGACCAGTGAGCCCCTGCACATCCCCAGAGTCAGGGCACAGGGTGGCTCGAAGGAACTATCACCTCAGGCTCGTGTCTGAGCTCTGAAATGAGATGTCCTTCTGGGCCGGAGTCAGAGTTGCCGTGGAGCTGATGGCCATTGAGATGCTTTAATCCATCAGAGATTGCAGGTTTAGAGCAGCTATTCTGGCAAAGTGGGATTTAAACAGCCCCTTGAAAATGCCAAGGGCACGACTCCTGCTGCAGCCAAAGTGTGTTAGGCTGCTCTGACACCAGTTGATATGCCATGTAAATGGAAACACAGGGCTCTGGTATCCCTGGAGCAGAAGGTTCAGACTTAATCAGCAGGTTTACACTGGCTTTTCATTCTGTGGTGGAAATGCTCTTTATATTTACTTTTATAGCAGACCCAAAGTTCAATCCGCTTTGTGTGGGCACTGAAAAGTGGCCACAATATATTTTGTAAAACGTTGAGGGTTTAACTGATAGAATTGTGCAGAGGTTTCCTTTTTTATTTTTTTTTCCTCTGCCATGCAGTTTAAATTCTGCCCTGTGTTTTAAAGGCCACTGTGGTTCAGTGATGTTATGTGAAAATTAAAGTGCTTTGGGCCAGGAAGCGTGAACTCTCTATAAAACATTATTGTAGAATACCCTGCTTAATTGAGATGTAGTAAAGCAGGGACTTATTCACTGGAACATTTCCTACAAAATTGATTTATTCTGATGGAGGAGACTGTAACTTAGTGGGGGGATAGTATCTGCCTAAATTTTGCTCCTGCTGTGTAGTCAGACCATGTTACAAATGATGTTTTAAAAAGTTTGGAGTTCATCACTGTTATTTTCTGTTCCATTTTGGTTTTGTGGGGTGTATTTAAAAACCAAACCAAACCAAACAAGCCTTACTGAGTAAATTATGGCTACTGAATAGCATTCCCTCCTTTTAACCCTAAACTCCAGAGTAGCCTGAGCCTGCAAGTGACCAACACTTACAAGCTAAACCAATTTATGCTCACTGCTGATGACTCTAATCCATACTTGTTCTGAAGTTTAAGAAGATAAGTAAGAAATGAAGATATTTCAGAACATGAGGGCTTATTTTCTTGAAGCTTGTCCTGTTCTGTGAATCTGAGCTGTATATGTACAGAAAGAGAGATGACAGTTTGTATCCTGTATTACAGCAAGATGAAAACACGTGTAGTATCAGTGACCAAGATTTTGTTTTAATTGTACTCAACTGTCTGAAAGTCTGAGTCTCTGAAGATTTTGTTCCACCATTGTATTTAATTTTAGAAATGCACCACTGTTGTTTTTCATAAAAAAAAGACACCAAAACCCAACCCTTTTGTACATTTTCAGTTCTAAAACTTTGAAGGCCTTTAGTTATGTTTTTCATGAGACTGGACTTTGCAGAGTTTATCAGCTTTTAGATATCAGAAGGAGATGATATGTTTTGTGGCTTAACCAAAAAAGCAAACCATCTGCAGAACTGTTCTGAACTCCAAAGTGAGGATCTTCATAGTTTGGTAGAAGTTAATGATAAATATCCAAGTTAATGATAAATTCTCCCTGATACACAGGAGGGGTATCTCTTCTATACCACTGCATTTGTTGCAGGTTGGGGTTGCACTTTGTATGTGTGCTCCTGTCAGACCTGATGGGCCTGGTTGTGGCAGTAACTGTCTCTTCTTTTGGTGCCCTCAGTAGAAGTTAAAAGGAAAAGTGATTTCTTGAGACCTTGCAAAATTGCACGTTATTTTTATTAATGTCTTGAAGATGTTGATCAGAGTTCAAAGGTAGAATGGCTTGTAGAACTTATCAGTAGAATTAATTTTTTAAAAGTTCTGACATTAAGCATATTTATACCACTTAACTGTCTCACATTCATTGCTAAGAGTTTATTACATGTACAGAGACTGCATTTTTCATAAGATTGTGCCAATTATAATGCAATAATAATTAAACTTGAGTTTTATGTGCTCATTTCAAAATGTAAAAATGCTGTATTAAAATCTTAATTTTTCTGCCTCATTAAAATTAAATGCCTGTTTAGAAACCTTCTGAAGCTCCATTCTGTATTATTTACAATAGGAAAAAGGTAAAATCATGATGAATGTGCTGTGTATATTGAAGAAGAAATTTCATTCCTTAAGGCTGTTGTTTGTTACTTATTTTCCCAAAATGGTAAATTTGTCTTAAAAATTAAAAAAAAATACTTATGATAGGTGAAGAACAATATGCATAATTAAGAGACAATGTCCCCAGATTCCTTTCTTCTCTATTTTTAACACTCTGCTGATGAGAAGTTTGTCTCTGAATATCACTGTGTAGACAAGAGTTACACAGCACACCACTGTCTGTTTGTTTCAGAAGTCAGGAAGGTTTGGTTTTCCCCGTGGGAAAGCGGCACAATCCCAGTGATGAAGTTTAAGACTTAACAGGAACTTTATCTAAAGTTATGACTCCTGTTAGAAACTGCTAAAGTGAGCAAAGAGTTTGGCTATGTTGGCAGATTACATAATTAGTAATTTTATATTAAAATGTATCATTAATCTTGTATGGTTTTGGTATAGTACTGATATTACTAAAGTTTGTTTAGACATTGGCTAATTGTTAACTGGCTGAATGAATTCCCGTGTTTTACATGTAGGATTTTATGATCAGTGGGTTTTTTCTGTTGTACTGACTCAACCACTACCTGGGTCAAAACATCCCAGCTTCATCTGATTATACACCCTTCTCCTTCCTGAGCCCCTGATGAAGCATTTTCTCTCACTTTCTTATGCTTTAAAATTAGAATGTTTCACTAAAGCTCATGACCTTCATTCCATGGTGTCTGAATCCCCGTTCTGGCACATTTAGTTTGTCTGCATTATTAAGAGCTCCCACTAGCTGTTTACAGTGAATTGGGACTACTTGAGATGAGCAGGGAGATGTGATGTGCTGATCAGCCTGGCTGCAACTGGCATTATCATTTCCTTTTTGTTTTCTTATCTTTTTGTCAAGGTCACTCCAAATAACACTTGTGGTTGACCTTTTTTCTTTACTCCTAAGTAGGTTTTTTTCTTTGAATAGACTTCTCTAGAGCAGCTGTCAACCTAGATTAACCCTAAGGGGTCTGTTTCCAAGTGCTGAATATTGCTGTTAGCTCCTTTACCTCTCGAGGAAGCTTGCTGACAGTTATGAATGCAAGGAGGTAATGGTTTTTGTACATCATTACCATGCATACTATCTTTAATAATATTTATACAAGTACTGTCAAACATAATGGATTAGTAGTTGGGTGGGGTTTTTTCATATATGTAAATAGAATTTACACACAAGCTTTAGCAAAAGCTTCTTAGATATAATAAAGCTGAAATATGATCAGCAGCTCCCCTATTTTCAATGTATTAAAAAAATAACCTGTGTTACTAAAAGTGCTCTGACTTAAAAAGGTTAGCAGCTTATATGAAATACAAAAGTAGGCCCAGAACAATCATTCAGCCATGTTGTGATGATTTATAGTGAATAATCTATCAGAAACAAGCAACAAAAACCCCAAACACACCTGATTTCTTTCTCCTTTCTGTATCCCAAGTTTTAATTTTGGTGTGACAGCTCTATCTGGCAGCCTCACTTCCCATCAGTGCAATCTGTCATTCCAGATTATTTCAATTAAGTTCTCTTCTTTGTTTTGCATTTGCTGAGGAGTCATAATGGCACCCTCCCAAATCAGCAGTCAAGAAGAGTATTCTTCTCTATTGGTATGTTGTTAAAAAAGGGGGGGGAGAAATAGATGTTTTCTCTTTTTCCTCTCTGTCCTGGAGGCCTTCTCTGGAATTGTTACAGAATTAGCAGATTTGCTTTGAAGACTTGACTGTGAAGACTTCGTTACAGAATGTGAAGCCTAGATTTGGGGGATTTTATGGTTAGTAAGAAAATCTTTGAAATGCATTCTATACACCTTGGTTCTTGTAGATCCCTTTCAGCCTGCATAAACTCACTTCTGTCTGGTAGCTGGAGGATGAAAATACTCTTCTTGCACTCATTGCTTCAGTGAAAATCTTGGACTTCTTTATAAAGGCACAGCAGCTTTCTAAGCACTCCTATGCTTAAGTCTCCAGAGTAGGAAATTCATGCTTATCCTGGGCACCTGGAAACAGCTTATTGTATTGATGTACAGATTGCTTATCCATGTACCCCTGAACTGGAGACACCTGATGTTTTGTTTCCACCTGAAAGAGGCTGTGTTTTACTGAAGAGGCCATAGATTAAACGTTGGGTTGATGTGATACTACCAGAAGGGCTGTCTTTGGGTTGGAAGCTTTCCTGTGTAAACTGTGAAAAGGAAGGAAATGAGTAGATAATTCAGAACCTTTTCTGTGACCTTCTCATCCAGTCAGCTGCTGAAGGAATGAGCAATATGAAGTTCAAAGGAGAAACAAATGGGGTTTACTTCTGTTGTGTTTATCTTCGTATGCTCATAACTGTACTGAACAACCATGAGCTAGGTACAGAGGTGCTGAATAGGGGCATTGGTATTTCAGCTGTTTGTTCATGACAAGTCCAGCTCTACCTGAGTGTTACAATGGGCACATTAAATCTGGATTCAGTCTTCTCACCATGTTATCAGGGTACCCACGCTTAGCGTTTACGGAGAGTGGTGACATGTCCATGTCAGAGCAAGTACTCAGCATTGCACTAGACCATTTTTCTTTAGTCAGGAGCTTTCCTAATCTAACCAGCACTTTAGAAGATATTTCCATGGTGTTTCTCCTCCCCCTTTCATGTAGAAAATCATGAAAAGCTACATTTCCACTCATCCTTAAAGGCCTCAACACACTCCGTTATCCTAAATGGAGTTGCTCCAATCACAGAAAGAAAAATACCTTTCATGTGAAAAACCAGTGTGTACTTCAGATCCTACCTGAGTAAGTGTGAGAAATTCCTGCTTTGGCAGGCAGCCAGTAATTCTGATTTCTAACAAAAACAACTCAGGTGATTTCCTTCTTGAAGGACCTGGGGCAGGCAGTTGGCCAAACAAGCTGCCTCCCTAAGCTGAAAAACCAGCCCCTACAACACATGTGAGAGCCAACTTGCTCAACTTGCTGAAAGGCTCCTTCCAGGAAGGAAATGCTGCTGATTTGGTGGGGTCCTACAGCTCCATTCCAGGAAAAGGCAAGGTGCAGGTGGTGGTGCCTTTGGGACCGTTGACATAACCAGCTGGTGGTAGTGCCAACCTTTTCTGCCACCTTGCTCCCGCTGATGGCGAGGTTTCCCTGTGTCCAAGCAGCCCCAGCACAGGCTTGCCCTGGAATTACTTGTGGGAGGCAATTGGCTCTTCAGCCACAGTCTAGAATGTATGAATATTTTGTGAGCTTCCTTTGGCCATGAAAACTTGTTTGAACCAGCAGAGTGGGCCACTGAATCTCCCTCCACTTACAGGCTTCCAAACCAGAAGCACCTCTGCTGAAGCCAGCATCACCCTGGTGGGAAAAGGATGCCAGGAAAAATGTAGATGGATGTAGAAATGACATTTGGCACAGTGTGTAGCAGCACAACTACACATTAAGGGAGGGGGCTGTCAGTGTGCACTGTATGCCCTATGTCTACAGGTACAATTTAGACATGCTCACCACGGGCACACGGATCTTGGCCATGCCTTTCAAGCAGCAAGGAAGGCAGAGCCTCGCATCATGCTCTGCTTACAGGGGAGGCAATTCCTGTGTTCAATTGACTGGTGTTGCTGGAAGCTTCTATTTTCTTCCTTTTGGAGAGATTCTCCCTTGAGATTTTTTCTAGCACAGTCAAATGTTGAACATGTTTTTGGTTTTGTTTTGTTTTTCTTATTCTTGACCCTTTTTTTTGTTCTGTAACTCATCTTCTGATATTCATAACTCCTCTCTGCAGGATCCCTTCATATCTTTCCTTCCCATCCTCTCTGGCCCTTTCTTTGCCATGGCAAATTCTCACTGAGATCTTTCTATGCAATTTCTGCTATTTGGCTGATGCCTGAAAAGCCCCATCTCTGTGCAGCAGGCAGGAAACTCAACGTTCATCGTGAACAGAGCTCCAGCAATGCTTACAGACATCCTGAGAGAAGGAAAATGAAAGGGAACCTCTCTGGCAATCTGTGATACAAAATTCAAAACAAACAACTGCTTGTCTGCAGCTGAGGCTTGAGGCTTTTTTCTGTGTCTTTATAGGATTCAAGTCTAAAAGTTTGTTTTCTTCCCCATATATAGCATTTACATGCAGGGCATGCAGAAAGCATTCACATATTACATATGTAATATTCTCAATATGAGAGTGCTAACTGTCCTTGAAAAATATACTTTGGGAGTATTTCTCCCAGTGCTTGCCTGAAGCTGAGAATAAATCTTTTTATCCTGCTAAATTTGTATTTATGTCAGTTTTATTCACTGTGATTTTGCTTCACTTTGTCTTGCTTTAGATTGCACATCATACCCAGCAGTGGAGGAAGAGCGGATTTTGAACTTTTTCTTTTCGTGTCAAATTTCCCTGTATCCAATTTTATCAAAAAGCTGTCACCAACTTCTTCTGAAACCAGTAAACCATTTTCTTTCTAATTACATTTTTACCATATGTTCATCCAGATGGCATATGCCAAACATTTTCTAGGGTGTTACAAAATGACCTGACTTTAGAGGATTTAACTGTTGAAGAAGCTTATGAAAAAATAGAATTGACACAGGGGCAGAAAAATAGTCTTTGAAAGAAAAAATATCTGATAAAAGTTCCCAGTCATATTTTGTGCCTGCGATACTGAGTTCTCAACATACACACCTGCACAAAAATAGTAAATACGTAGGGAATATTTTATTGTGGATTTAAAAGTTGACTCTTTGAACAAATGAAAATGAAACTTTTGTCTTTGGAATATGTCTAAAAAGAACTCCAGAGCTGTGAGCAACTCCCTGGTTTGCTGCAAACTGGAGCAAAAAAAAAAGTTTATCAAGCCATCAGAGTCTTTGTAGGAGCAGAAATTTTACTTAGCAATGTAATAACTATTTGGGCACTTTTTTTCTGAAATGTCATTTCCAAGTAGAATACAGATATAGCTGCTGCATGATTTTGGCACTTGTGTCCTAGTTTTTAATAATTCTTGTGGGATTTCTCTGAGAAAATAAAGTAACTTGAGGTATACTGAGAGATGGCAGGACTTAGGGAGAGAAGGAAGGGAGGGAAGGGAAGAGACAGAAGGTATCATACAGTGGTTTGGGTCGGAGGGACCTTAAAGATCATCTGGTTCCAACCCTGCTGCTATGGGAAGGGAGACCAAGTTGCTCTAAGCCCCATCCCACCTGGCCTTGAACATTTCCAGGGACGGGACATACTCAACCTCTCTGGGCAACCTGTGCCAGTGTTTCTCTGCACTTACAGGGAAGAATTTCCTCCTTACATCTAATCTAATTCTACCTCCTTTCAGTTTATAGCCATTACCTCTTAACCTAGCACTACAGACCCTTGTCAAAAGTCCCTCCCCAGCTTTCTTCTAGGTCTTCTTTAGGTACTGGAAGGCTGCTATAAGGTGTCCCTAGAGCCTCTTCTTCTCCAGGATGAACAACCCGAAATCGCTCAGCCTGTCCTTGTAGGAGAGGTGCTCCAGCCCCTTGATCATCTTCATGGCCCTCCCCTGGATTTGCTCCAACAGGTCCATGTCTTTCTTATGCTGGGGACCCCAGAACTGAATGTACTATTCCAGGTGTGGTCTCACGAGAGTGAAGTAGAGGGGGAGAACCACCACCCTTGACTTGCTGGCCACGTTCCAGTTGGCTTTTTGGGCTGCAATTGCACATTGTTGGCTAATGTTGAGCTTTCCATCAGCACACCCAAGTCTTTCCCAGTCAGGCTGCTCTCCATCCATACTCCACCCAGCCTGTACTTGCGCTTGGGATTGCCCTGACCCATGTGCAGGGAGATTATTTGTCATACTTAGCTACTAGTTAGGATAAATAAGCAAACATCACTTTTTTTGGTCTTCTGGAGAGTTTGTGTATTTCTTCCACCTATGACAGTTTCCTTTGAACAGTTATCGTTGTTTTGTTAGTCTTTCCAGATGATCAAGGGGAAAACTATAAAATATCATCATGTTATTATCAGTTTCCATAATGTTCTCTTGAGTGTCAAGCCATTTTACTTACAGCTCATTCCTGAAGACGGGTGAGTGAGTGAGAGTCAAATCTCCTTTCTTTTGTTGCTGAACTTGCTTCTGTGTCTTCCAGGCTCATAGGAAATTTTAGCTGTACAATCTCAGGCTGTTAATATTGAGTATGAACCAAGATGTAGTTTCTGGGCAGGATGGGTGGGGTCTTGTGGTCTCAGGAATTCAGACAGACAATTTTAAGTGAACATTTGTTTGATGTCCTTAACTCGCATAGATCTTTTTGAAAATTAGAACTGCAATCAACAAATCCACCTCCTCTGAGTTAATGAGACAGCATTTTAACAGTGCTTAGCAATTAGAAGTGGTTTTGTTGTTTCTGAATTAAATGTTTGATAAAAAGTCCGTATCTCCATCCTCCTTGTCCACTTGCACTCATCAGACCATGAGTGGTTTGACATTTCCACAGACTCTTCTCCATCATTGACCAGGATTAAAACTGCTGTGTCTCGAGTCAAAACAGAGTCTATTTTGTAATTAAATCAATCTGTATAGCAAATACATTGTCACTATTTAAAAGTTAAGGGTTAAACCCCTCAAAATTGAGGGTTGGTGTTAACCTTGGAAGTGAAACAAGCTGTCATACAGAAATACAAACTGCAATACCACCATGCAGTCTGTCTCCACACTGCCATGGTATGAGAAACCAGACTTTTGATTATGGTGGAAATGGTTTAGTGTTTGTGGTGTGCAGCTGTATTAAACTCACTTTGAGGTATCACCTTTTCTGTGCTTTTTATGGGTGTCATTGCAGAATGGAGCTAAAGTTGTTTAAGTGCCTTTGTTATGCATTTCCAAAATATTGCTTATCATCACCCAGGTAGTTTTCCTTTTTTTAGAAGTGTTAGACCCTCAAGCATTTTCCTGTGGGAATGCAAACTCGTCTATAACAAATTTCAGCCTTCTGAGGACAGGCTTCCTTAGTTGCCATAGAATAACCCCTCAGAATTAGTCTGCTAATCCCCAAGTATCAGGGTATGACATGTCAAAATCCAAAGGCTGAAAAAGCATTGTGCTCAGATACTTTGCTTTTAATTACTAATATACTTTATTAAGTCAAGTTCTCATTTTAATTACAGTCTTCATTTAGATATTCCTTGGGTTATTCAGCATGCAGTCTGAGTAAGCTTACTGCTAATAAGGTTTACATAGAAAGCATTACCAAGTTCATCATTATGAAGCTAATGATATGAAGATTCAAAATACCAGCCTTAAGCCATACCTCTGACTTTCCCAGGGGTGAATTCAGGTATGTGCTTTTTATGTTAGGTTCCCCATAGCATACTGGGCAGCTGAATTGTGTTCGCAGGTGCTGCGTGCCCTGTTGCAGCTGATCAGTGGTACGCCAGGTTTTTTTCTTTCCTAATTTTCTTCCTCCTTCACTCACTGTAGGCCCCTTTGTGAATGAGTGTGCACACAAATTCTATGCTACCCTGCAGTGCCTCCATTCTGCCCTGTGGATTGGTGGATGCATACTCAGCTGCCTTCTCACATCCCATGTTCCCCTTTGTTTTGAGTAGAGTAGTTGCCACACAGCTTTTGCGAGTAAGTACCTGGAATTACACTTCTGCTATGATTTTCTGTAGCTGGTAGTTTATCTCTCAGAAGAGGCAAGTATAGAAAATCCCCACTCAAGAAATTCTCTAAGAATTACTCTCAGTAAGGGCAGCTGTCTCCCACTGCTCACAATGAGTACAACAGAGAAGGTAGCCTTTTGGAAAGTAGAGATTCATCTCAGTCGTTGAAAATGGCAGGGAATAAGTATCTGGTTTTGAAAAGGTCATCTAAGGGCAGCTTGTGTTTGTACTTAGAATCCTATCCTTTTTCCTTTACTTCTGTTTTTTTCTACAGAAAGTGAATTTTCAGGCATAATCTATGCACAGTATCATCTACACGTAATTTTAATGTGTTTGAAGCAAACAGGAAGCTTGCAGCGTTGCAGATATCAGATGTTTCACGGTTTAAGTGATGCTCCGTGTAAGGTTCTCCAAGGTGGCTGTTTTGAGTCCGTGTTTGTTAGATTCTGGGTGAGAACTCTTAGCATAGTTATTCTTCAGGAGCCAGTATTTTCCATAGCTGAGATGGAGATCAAATACCTCCAATTAATGCAAAATTCAAATTAGTCCTGAACTTTGGTCCTACAACTGGCATCTCAATAATCAGCTAGCCACAGGAGGAAGCAGGTTTCTCAGTGTGCCATCACACAAAGCTTTGTGTATTCATCTAATCTCCTCTGGGATCATATTCATCTCTCTTGCTCTCTTGGCATATACTTCCAACGTACCAAATGATACAAGAATATCTGATGCAGCAAGATGTGGAACTGTGAGAAGCAGAGTCTTTTTAGTTTGATGTATTTGAAGCTGTATAACCTTAAAAATCAATAAAACCTGCTGTGCCACTCAGAATCATGATGGACTGATGCGCTTGCTTAGGCTTGGAATACCTGATGCCGTACCGCTGCAGATTCCCAGTACCAGCTGCTGCAGTGCCTGGAGTGGGCAGCCAGTAGCAGAACTCTTGAGCAAATCTCTGTGTCTGCTCTTGGAACTTTGGTGGAGTTTTTCAGGGGTTGTTTGGGTTGTTTTTTTTTCTTCATGATCTAGTTTTTAAATCAGACTACACAAGTGCTTGAAGAGAGGGGATATACACTGGCAAGAAGCAGTTCTCAAAGGTTCTAGTGGTATTTCAGTGTTTATTAATGTTAATAAAAATGCTTTCAAACAATGACCTCTTTCATGGCTGTGTAATGTTGGGGGTTTGACTTGATGATCTCTAGAGGTCCCTTCCAACATTCTATGATTCTATGTTGGATAGCTTTCATCCTTTTTATTTGCTGCTTGAAAAATGAAGATCTTTCACTCCAGCCATGAGAATTTTTTTCCTCTAGATATAAATAAGCTTTTTTCTTTTCACCTCTCTTTTTGCTTTTTTTTTTGTTTTCTGGTTTTTGTTTTGTTTTTCCTGGAACAATTTGGAGTGACTTCAGCTAATTTACCCAAGTAGTAAATACAGAGATGTTACCTGTACCATAGGTAGTCTGAGAGGACTCGGATCACAAATTTGCTGAACATTTTAGAAAACCAAATTTAAATGTGCGTCCTCTCTTCTTGCAAAAGGCTGTCAGACTCTTAATTGTTATGTTTTACATTATGAGAAGGTCACTAATATTTTTGCCTTCCAAAAAGTGAAGGATTAAAAATTCAAGCAGAGATGACAGAGGCTTTATTGGTGGGTTATTTTTCTTTCACATATGGGGGTATGATTAAATGTATGCTGTCAAAGAGAGACCTCTTTATAGGTTGATATTATTGATTAGTATTTGAGACCTGCCAACAGCATTATTACTTTATGTATAAGAAAATCTAATAGAAAATTATTAAGTTGGTGTTTTAGTTCCTATGGCGAGAACATTTCAGATATTCATCTCATATCGTTGCACAAATTGCTTGGCTCAAGTAGATACCACAAAATCATGTTTTAATGATTTTTTTCCTTTTTCCATCTTTTATTTTTTTTCACAGTCACATGACACAATCAGCCACATTTGAAGACCCTCGAATAGAGAGCTGCCAAATAACCCCTCCAGCCCCTCGGAAAGTGGAAATGAGGAGGGATCCTGTGCTAGGATTTGGGTTTGTGGCTGGTAGTGAAAAGCCAGTTGTTGTACGCTCAGTAACACCAGGTATGTTTTCCCCACCTGACCCTAGAAGCAAACTTGGACTTAATCTGCTGAGATAAAATCCAATTACAGATTTGGGTACTGTTACAATACTTAGGCAAAGTAATCACAAATACCAGTTAGGATTTTAAGCCTTGTATTACCCAGTGGTTCCCTCCTTGCACTACGTTTTCAAAGTTATATAAATGTGTTTACAAAAAGCAACTTTTAGGTTATTGCTCTGAGCCATTAGCACTTGTTTGCCTGGAAAAAGTTAATGCACTTCATCAAAGGAAAGGTCTTCTCCCTGTTACGTTTATATTGGTTTGATGTCACCTTNTTCTGTATAACTATGTGGCTAAAAAGCAGGTCAAAATAGATCCCTAAACATCTTTCCCTCAGTGAAAATTAGTGAGCTTTCTGATATTTTTAAATTTATGAGGGACCAGACTTGGGACTAATAAGTCTCCCAAAGATCAGGCTCCTGCTCACTATACTTAAAAGTTCAGTTGTTACATAAAATTGCCTTGGAGCTAAGGGCAGGGATTTGACTTTGCTCTTGGACAATATGTTCTCTAGAACCCCCACAGAGAGCAGAAGAGAGGCAAAATCGACTCTGTGAAGCTCTGATGTCATTTACCCACGTGTGTGCATCGATTTGATCTGTATTGTTTTCAGATGAAGTGTAACTAATATTTGAACTAGACCCAGGCAGTTCTTTTCTCCCAAGTTAGCATTATTAATGTAGTTTTGTGTTAAAATTCTGTTTGAAAAAGGTGTTTAGTATATTCTGTTCCAAGTGAATAGGAGAAAAGATGAGCTCAGGACATTTTCCTACATGGATTTGTATCCATTTATGCTGGATATGTAAGTGAAGCAAGGTCTTCAAAGCAAAGAGCTAAGGAGCATCATTTGCTCTGGTGTTCAATGAATTGGGTTTGATACTGAAATACTTTTCAGACTATCTTCATAGTGCTAATACCACCGGCTCTTTTATATATCATCACTGCAGAGTTTAAAGACAGAAGACTAGAGAGGATATATCTTTTCACTAGCAGCTGTGATGTCACACTCTCTTCTGGGCACGTAATCATGCTGAGAAACAAAGTGTTACCTGCATTTTATAAACCACAAACTCAATATGCATTTCAGCAGTGTTGGAATCCAAACCATGTAGACATGTACACGTCTGATTGTCAACTCATTTTCATCCTAAATATCCCTGTCTAACTGAAAGTGGCAATGCTTTTGGATGTGTGTAAAACTTGTGTTCAGCAAGTGGTAGGAATCCAGAGGAAAAGAGACTCAGAGGCTGGAGGTATAGAAACTTACCACCTGAAGAAAACAGGTTTGTTTTGTCCAGAACAGAAGTCAGAGACACCTGCGAGTAGCTTCCAAATATGTAAGTAAGATTTCATAGGAAAGATGAATAAGATGCTCTCCAGTGTGACTTTGTCTGGTATGGGAAGCATGGTGTTACAACAAGGAATATCTGGTGTAGACACTGGGGAAAAAGCCTGCCTGATCTTAACAGCAGTGAAACAGGATTATTTATTTACAAGAAAAGAAGTCATCCTCAGGGTGGTCTTACAAGAATATCAGAGAAAGGAATGAGTAAGGTATGGCTGATCACACCTTAAAGGGTGAATTAGGCTACCTTTTATGGGTCCTTTTGGCCCTCCAGAAAATCAAATCCATAAGTTTAGGTGGCTAGATATAAATTTGGAATTTAACTTCAGGAACTTCACTAAGCTACTAGCTTTTCAGATTTTCCTGGTGAGAAAGTACTGGCAATGTCAGAAATAGGGTGAGTGTTACAAATGCCATTAGGTGAAGAAAAACCCAATCACAGTATCCAAACCACAGAGTCTGTCTGTGGATTTACAATGGTTTACTAATCTGTGCTTTCTTCTTTTTTCTCCATTTGTCTCTAGGCGGCCCCTCTGAAGGAAAGCTCATACCAGGGGATCAGATCATAATGATTAATGATGAGCCAGTCAGTACTGCTCCGAGGGAGAGAGTCATCGACCTTGTCAGGTAGTTGATGTCCTGTCACTTAAACTATGTACCCAGTGGCTTCTTGCCTGTGCAGTCATTTGATAATGCAGCAAGTCTTGCCTTCTCATGGCTGAGAAAGAGAAAATAATGTTATTTAGTCGTAATGAAAAATGGTGAAGTATTTTAGTATTGAAATGAAGTCTCCTCTTACATGTTCTCTGAGTAGCTGAAAAAATATAAGAACTGGAACAGCTCCAAAAATACTTGGGTGTCAAAAGAGGAACAGTATTCTGCTGGTATTTATTCTTGGTATGGGTTGTTGTTCCTGAAGCAAGGCAGCTCCCGTTGTTGTTGCTCTATTGTTGCTTTTTTTTTTTANGTTCAGTTGCAAGATTAAATCTTACATATTTAACATTCTTTTTATCATCAGCTTCCCAAGAAGAATTAGGGTTTTTTGCTATAAAATT